>JAMYXO010003849.1:0-18932 GCA_033310375.1 Conus canariensis | reverse complement strand
AAAAGCATTGGAAAAAATACAAAAAAAAAAAAAAAAAAAAAAAAAAAAAAAAAAAAAACAAAAAAAACCAAAAAAAAACAAAAAAAATTTTAAATAAAAAAAAAAAAAAAAAAAAAAAAAACAACAAAACCAAAAAATAAAGGGAAATTTTTTTTTTGGGTTTTTTAAAAATTTTTTTTTCAAATTTTTGGAAAAATTTAAAAAAGGAAAAAAAAAAAAAAAAACCCAAAAAAAAACAAAAAAAAAACCCCTTTCAATTTTAACTTTTTTCAAAATTTAAAAAAAAAAAACCCCAAAAAATCCCACTTTAAAAACCTTTTTAAAGATTTTTAAAAAAATTTTTTCTCACACATTCAAAAAAATTAAAATATTTTTAGCCATTCGATTTAACAATTTCGGGGAAAACAAATTTAAACATTAAAACCCAGAAAAAACCCAAAAATTTTTAACCCCCCGCTTTGTTTAAAAAGACTAAAAAAAAAAAAATTTCCTTTTTTTTTTTTTTTTTTTTGCAGTTTTTTTTTCCCGGGGCCCGGCCCCCCCTTTTTTTCACCTACATAAAAAGGCCCAGGAACCAAAAACCTTTTTTTTTTTTCCCAAATAATTTTTAAAAAAAAAGGGGTGAAATTTACACTTTGTGTATTCCAACTTTTTTTCTTTCTTTTAATCTTAATACCGGGTGGGAAAAAAGCACTTTTGGTTTTCCACCTTTCCACATCCCCTATTTTTTAAAACAAACAAAAGGGGGGGAAACCCCCCGGGGTTTTTTTTTTAAAATTTTCCTTTTTAAAACTACTCCTTCCATGTCCAAAAGAAATTGTTTTTAAAAATTTATTTTCCAAATTTTTCTTTTTAAAACCTTTTTTTCACATTTTCGTTTTACCCCCCCTTTAGTTTTAAATTTTTTTGATTACCCTTTTTTTTTAAATCTTTCTTTTTTCCCCTTTTTTAAAAGGGTTTTTGAAAAAAAATTTAAGTTTTAAAAATTTTCTTTTTTAATTGGGCCCCACTTTTATTTAAAATTTTTTTAAATTAAATAAAATTTTTGCAAAAAAAAAATTTAAAAATTTAATTTTTTCTCCAAATGAAAATTTTTTTCTTTATTGGGGATTTTAAAAAATAAAATTCATATTTGATCCATTCCCTTTTTCCCAATTTTGAAATTTTTTTTGACTTTTCCCCCTTGAAAAAAATAAGGTTAAAAAAAAAAAACAAAAAAGTTTTCAAATTTAAAAAAAAGGTTTTAGCAAAAATAAAACACTCACAAAATGAAAAATACCCCAATTTTGAAAAACAAATTTTTTTCCCAAGCAAAAAAAAAAACTTTCCAACTGTCAAAATTTTTGAAAAAACATAAAAGAAAAAAACGTTTAAAAAAATTTGAATAAATTTTTGGGGGAAAAAAATTTTAAAAAAAACCACTTTTTAAATTTAAAAAAAAATTTTTTTTCCCAATTTTTTTTCCCCAAAAAAAATTTTAAAATAAAACAAATTGAAAAAAAGTTTTTAATTATATTTAAGAATTTTTTTTTGGAAATTTTTTTTTTTTAAAATGCCGCAAAAAAAAAAATAAAAAAAAAAAAAAAAAAAAGCCTGTTTTCCTATTGATTAATGGCAAAATTTTGGAAAGTTTTTTTTTTAAAAAAAAAAAAAAAGGCCAAAAAAAAATTTTTTTAAAAAAAAATTTTTTTTAAAAAAAAAAAATTTTTTTTTAAAAAAAAAACCCCCTTTTTTCCCCTTTTTTTTTTTTTTTTTTTAAAAAAAAAAAAAAAAAAAAAAAAATTTTTTTTTTTTTTTTTTATTTTTTTTAAAAAAAAAAAAAAAATTTTTTTTTTAAAAAAAACCCCAAAAAAAAAAAAATTTTAAAATTAAAAAAAAAATTTTTTCCCCCAAAAAAAATTTTTTTAAAAAAAAATTTTTTTGGGGGGGGTTTTTTTTTTTAAAAAAAAAAAAAAAAAAAAAAAAAAACCCCAAAAAAAAAAATTTTTTTTTTTTTTTTAAAAAAATTTTTTTTTTAAAAAAAATTTTAAAAATTTTTTTTTTTTTTTTTTTTTTTTTTTTTTGGGTTTTTTTTTTTAAAATTATAAGGGGAAAAAAGGGGGGGGGGAAAAAAAAAAAAAAAAAAAATTTCAAAAAAAAAAAAAAAAAAAAACCCCCCAATTTAAAAATTTTAAAATTAAAAAAAAAAATTTTTTTTTTTTTTAAAAATTTTTTCCAAAATTTTAAAAGGGTTTTCCCCCCCAAAAAAAAAAAAAAAAAAAAACCCCCCCTTTTAATTTTTTAAAAACCCCCCAAAAAAACCCCCCCAAAAAAAAAAAAAATTTTTTAAACCCTAAAAAACCCCCCAAAACCCCCCTTTTTAAAAACCCCCAAAAAAAAAATTTTTTTTTGGGGCCCCTTTAAAAAAAATTCTTTTTTTTTTTAAAAAAAAATTTTCCCAAAAAAAATTTTTTTAAAAAAATTTTTTTTTTTTAAAAAAAAATTTTTGGAAAAAAACCCAAAAAAAAAAAAAAAAAAAAAAAAAATTTTTTTTTAAAAAAAAAAAAAAAAAAAAAAAAAAAACCCCCCCAAAAAAAATTTTAATTTTTTTTTTTTTAAAAAATTTTAAAAAAAAAATTTAAACCAAAAAAAATTTTTTTTTTTAAAAAATTTTTTTTAAAAAAAAAAAAAAATTTTTAAAAAATTTTTTTTAAAAAATTAAAAAATTTAAAAAAAAAAAAAAAGGGGGGGGAAAAAAAAATTTTTTCAAAAAAAAAAAAAAAAATTTTTGGGGGGGCCCCGGGTTTTTTTAAAAAAATTAAAAAAAAAGGGTTTTTTTAAAATTTTTTTTTTTTAAAAAAGGGTTTTAAAAAAAAATTTTTTTAATTTTTTTTTCCCTTTTTTTTTTTTTTTTTTTTTGGGGGGGTTTTTTTTTGGAAAAAAAAAAATAAAAGGGAAAAAAAAATTTTTTTTGGGGGAAAAAATTTTTTTTTTAAAAAAAAAAAAAAAAATTTTTAAAAACCCAAAAAAAAAATTTTTGTTTTTTTTTTAAAAAAAAACCCAAAAAAAAAAAGGGAAAAAAATAAAAAAAAAAAAATTTTTTTTTTTTTTTTTCCCCCCCCCCAAAAAAATAAAAAAAAAAAATTTTTTCATAAAAAAAAGTCATGTAAAAAGTAAAAAAAATAGATCAATCATTGAATTCTTTTATAAAATAGTCTTTATTTTACAAGTTTTTTTTTTTAAAGGTTAAAATTATAACAAAAATTTTTACCTGCATTACAGTTTTTACAAAAAAAAGACAGTGAAACTGTGCTTAAAATTAATTCTATAAACTACAAAAAGGACAATAGGGACAGAATGATGATATACACCACTTACAGAATTTTGTACCCATTCAGAGGCATAGTCAGCAGCTTGATAAAGGTTAAAAAAAAAAAGTAGAGTTTTTGATTTATTTTTGTCTGCCATGGAAAAAAGACTTTAAAAATACATTTTGGAAATCAAACTCATCAGATTTCTGATGAAGGTAAAAAAATGCTTGCTGCATAGTAATCATCTGGTATGAATTTCAAATAAGCCGTTTACAGACATATATGACAAACACCATCTCAAGGAAAAAAAAAAAAAAAAAAACTCAAACGCATTCAAGAATACACTGCTTTCAGGATTCTCTTTTGCATTCTCTCACAAAAAATACTTGAACAATAAACAAAAAAAGATCAGACATCAGTTTCACTTCAAGATGCATAACGAGCAAATACAAACTTCTCTTGCCACTACACACAGATGCTGGAAAGCTTGCCATATACAGGTATAAAAATTTCACATTGTAATTTCTTTTTCTAAAAAAAAACCATCATGTTAAGCTTCAGGAAAAAAGGATGGGTATTGCAAAAAGAAAAATTTCAGCATGGAAAAACCTTGAAGGACTGGGTCATAGTGCCTCTACCATGCTGCACATGATTTAGGGACAAGAAAAACCTGTGGTGGGTCTTTACTGCTCAAGCATCACAGAGACCTTTATGACATTTGGTATATAGATAAATGATGAGATACAAAAATTATGTTCACAAATTCTTTGAAAAAAGATATACATTTATGAAAAAAAAAAAAAAAAAAGTAAAACAGTAAAAAAAAAAAAAAAGTGTTATTAAGTCAAGGCACATAAACACACACAGTAACACACTCATTTATAACTATTAGACTTTCTTTACCCGTAACTTTTGACATGTTAAACTTACACAATGGGTTATAGTTTTTACTGACATATGATGTAAAAAAATTAATTTTTTAAAGACTCCCAATAATAATAATAATAATAATGTATGGATTTTTATATAACGCAATTCTTGGGATCAACTCATTGCGCTCTCAGCACACACTCCAAACACATCGCACTAAAAATGTGTTCACCACACACACGCCCACCACACACACACACCACACAACACACACACACACCACACACACACTTACCGACCACAGGCGCACTTATATCAAGTTCATTGGTTCAAGCGGGGTAAACAATTACAAGTTATGCATGCAGTACATAAAAAAGTCAGGGTTCATATTAATAGACACAGCATTTCAGATATTATTATGGTTTTTTTTTGTGAAGAGAGGCTTTCCTAAAGAAGTATGTTTTTTTATTTTAACTCTGACTTGAATTTTAATGATACTGGTTAGGCAAGGTGAGTCACGTAAGCTGTCCGGCAGATACTGTATATTTTTCCCTTTTTGTATTATTCATCATGATGTGAAATAAAAACAATTGCAACCCAAAATGATTTTCTTTAACAAAATGGAAGGATTGCACACACACACACGCACACACACACACACCCCCACACCACAACACACACATACCAACAACAAACAAGAAGTGACAGCAACAACAAATCAAGAAAAACAACAAAAAGAACAAGAAACTTATTTTCATATCAATATTTCAATCAGGTGATGGGGGTATTAAAAATCTATTTTTTTTTCCACAGTTATAAACCATAGCACATGAAAAACTAGTGCTAGTCATTGTACCAACTTTTAAATTACCGTTTTTCATGCACACACGGCCATTATTTAAAAGTTGCAAAGCCGTTAAAATACATTCATAATTGAAGATTAAAACAGGTTAAATCTTTCTGTCTATGTTAAATGTGTAGTGTGTGTGGTGTGTGTGCATGCATGCGTGCGTGCGGCGTGGCGTGCATGCGTTGCGTGCGTGTGTGTGTGTGGTCAAAGCTCGTTTTTCATTTTCGTTCTTTTTTCCCCCAACTGCCTTTTTGACCCTCTTCCCTTCCACCTGTTTTTTTCTCCCCTTTTCCTTTTTGACATTCAAAGTTCAGGGGAAGTAACTTACAACAATGTTTTGTGATTTGAATATTACTGGCTTTTATTACACTCACAGCTAACAGACACAAAAGAAAGCCTTGGACTTTAGTGTTACAAAAAATCAACTGCCATTATCATTACTGTATACTGGCACACACACAGACACAGACATACAGGACCCACACACAAGGAAAAACAACACGAGGTGGGGCTTTCGCATCCGATTTTTTACAGGGCATAAGCTTTACAAACAAATAATGAGTGCTGTTATGGGGTGGGTACATATTTTCATGTGTATTAAAAGGGCAGACTAGTCAAAACATGTGACATGATATATAAAATCCAGGGCTCAAATCTTTCAACAAGCTTGATTTTCCATCTTCAATGATATTTCTGGGTTTGTAGAAAGTCTTTCCTTCTTAATTTTCTCTGTTTTTACCACTGCAAATCAAGAAACTTCTACTTTACCTGCAAAGAAAAAGTGTGTAAAGGAAAAAACTTTAACCCATGAAGAGGAAAAGCAGGGGCTACCATTAACATAAAGCCACCATCCCAGCACCATAAGCACAACAAAACTGCATCACTGTACATGTTCATTTATAGATTTACCTTAACAAAAAAAGAAAAAAGAAAAAATGAAAAAGCATGATGGTATACGTGTTATTTCTGTGGATTCTGTTTAGGAAAATAAATTTAAACTGTTCTGCTTATTTATCACAAATCTGGTTAGCTCTATTACAACAAATGCTTAAACCCAGATCGTGTGATAGCAGCAATACTAATGCTGTGTGATCCACAGTTGTGACCACTTTCATCGGAAAAAAAAAAAATATAAAAATAACTATAGAGGCTTTCTACAATAGTATTACATTTCCACATAAAATAATCTCAGACATAATTAAAGAATTTTGGAGTAAGGCATTACGGACAAGTCTTCGGCCCAATAATCTGCAAATTCAGTTCCAAAAAAACAAAAAAAATGGAAACATTCAATGTCTTGATCGAAATATTTTTACGTTATTAGTCAGCATTTTCATTAGAACATTGGAACTGTCGGTAAAAGAAAAAAAAAAAAAGAAAACAAGAAAAAAAAGAAAAAAAAAGAAAAAGAACAGCTCAGTGCAAAAAACAAAATAAACCATTACCTGGAGAAGCAACAGTAAACAACCTGACTGAAGTGATCTTCTTCCATACCTCTCTTCCAAAGAAAAAAACCTGACTGCACAGAAAGATTTCAAGGGCAGTGTTGAAAAAAAACTGTTTCCAAAATGAAGCCTTGGGAAGTAACTTTTTTCAGTTAAGGACATAAGAATGTGCATGCAATAGCGAAACGGAGAAACTATAAAGAATGCAATAATCTAAACATTAAAAGCAAAAACATACTTGTTAAATCTGTTAAGGAAAAATATTAGGCTTGATACAGAATTAATACTGGACAAAAGTGACTATAACGGACCAAAAGTGTGACTGGCTAAAACATTGTAAAGACAGCAAAATGGAATTCTTTCTTCCTAAAAAATCATAATTCGCTCTTTTAATGAAATACTATGGGGAACAAAGGATATTACAAAGTCAGCAAACTAGAATCAACATTAAAAAAATTATCATATAAATGTTCACTTTAAACGGATAACATAATATTTCTGAACGCCTTTAAGTGATATTCAAAACTCAATCAACTGAAATATAGGACAATTTGATCATGTGGAATGTCCACCCACACAAAAAAATATATTTTTCATTTCTCGGCACCAATTACTTTCTTGGATTAATTATAAAAAAAACAACAAAAACAAATAAAAAAACTGAGAACCACGAAAGAAAGGAAAAACATTACCTCAATCTCATGATTTCTTAAACATTTTGTAAAATCAGTAATGGTTTAAACAAGAATTTTCTGACATTAAAAAAAAAAAAAAACAAATCATCTGCATCTTATTCATTTACACATTTGGTTTGGGGCAAAAAAAAAAGCTGGATTTCAAATGCATTACAGGGTGGAAAAAAAAAGGAAAGAAACTTTGTTCAATTCAATGCAGAAAATTAACAGAAAGGAGACAAAACCATATTGGGAAAATATCATGCAACCAGTGTACCAGGGTGTTAGTGTGAGAGTGTGTGTGTGTGCGTTTGTATGCATGCATGTACAAAATTCATTTGCACATACACATGAAAACACACACACACACACACACACACACACACACACCACACCCACACACACACACCACCACACACATATTCACAACATATATCCATTGCCAGGAAATAATTACAAACATTGATAGTGTTTTTGTATGAGGGAAGATTTTATAAAAAGAAAAAGTGATTTAAACTAACCACCATTTCAGTTCAAAAGTCATGCATACCGTTGTTTTCAAACCATCACAACAAAGTAGAACAAAACTTTGTATTTTTCTTTCCTTTCTTTCATTCAGTTTCAAAATCCAAAAAGGGGCATCTTGCTGAGGGATCGAAAAAAGGAAACCCATACAACAAAACGCTTGGATAATTGAAGACAACAAAAATCCTCCAAAATGTTTGAATGACACCTTTGAAAAATGTACCAACTAGCTGTGCAAAGATTTGGAACCCAAATGTTTTATCAACAGAAGGGCAATTTTAACAAAAAGGAAAAAAAAAGCCATGAAAATATATCTTCAATACAAAACAGGAACATAAAACAACCTAAAGGAGCCACATGAAAAAAGGGTCCTGTTCCAAACAACTGTTGAAAACAAAATGATTGTTGACAAAAAACAGGACTTTTAAAAAATATAGACTACACAGGAGAAAAAACAAAAATCAATCAAAGCACTTCAGAAATATGTGAAAACTACATTATTCTGGTCTTTTAACCATTCTTTTTACAGCTGTCACCCACACATCAAAAATTATTACTCAGATAAATGTGAAAAAACTTCCTTGAAAAAGCAACATGTTTGTAACCCACCAACAACAAACAACAAAAAAAAGTAATAAAAAAGATCTGGTTGTTTAGAAACATGAGTTCTGAAAATATTACCAGTGCCTCAGGGGTTCCTGTCCGGAAGTGCTCAAAGAAGATACTACTGGGACATCGTTGCAACCTTTGCATGGTGCTCAATCCTTTCTTTTACGTGGAGAAAATGCTTGTTTATATACATTCGTTTGGGTTGAGATGTTCCTTGATCTAGCTCCCCATTTTCAGATATCCTGTTGTTCTCTATGACTGAAAATGTCATCAAATCTGTTGGCAGGATCTCTGGCACCGTTGGCATCACATATCAACCTGGGGGACCGAATCAGAATCATGAATCATTTCTTTGCTGGTATATCGTGGCTTAGGACTTCGAATACCCATCATCACTTTCTGGGCGGGACATCATAGCAAACAGGAATCATAGGGAACGTGTACTTGTCACAGGGAGAGTAGGCAGTAAGCAATGGAACCGGTGGGATGATAAAAACAGGGAGTTAATACAATAGCTGGGAAATATAACATGAAGGACAAAAAAAGATCAACACAAAAAAATTAAAGCCCCAAATGTGGAACCAGGCACCCAAGGTCTTTCCGTAAAAAAAAAAAACGGAACCAAAAAAATGCAACAAAAAGAAAGAAGTTTTTCAAAAGTAAAAAAAAAAAAATAATATTAAAAGAGAGGAAGAGGAAGCGGTTAAACGTGTAATGTGTTATGACCCTCACGCAGATTCAGAAAAGCAGAAAAGAAAAAGCATCACGTAACCACCACAGATGACATTATAAAGACCTTCTCCAGACAACGCTGGGCATTAAAATGTAGTCTTCTGGTTCATCAGCCACAACAAAAAACCCACTGCCCAGTGAAAAAAGAAAAAAAACAATACCAAAAAAAAAACCCATAAAGTTAAAAAGGGGTCTGAAGAAAAAAACATTGCCAAACAGGCCCCCCCCCGGGGATAACGGGGCCCCCGTTTCCCAAAACAGGGGCCAACCCCGGCCCACAAAGAAGTAAGAAAGGGATGCTTGAAACAAGTCATCTTCTCCTTTTTTCTCACGGGGAGTTTCGGCCGGGAAAAAGGGGTTGATGGGGACATTTAGGGGGGAAACCCAGCAAAGGCTGCCCAGGAAGACAGGCAAGGATTGCGATCCGGTTGTTTTCTGAAAATCCCAACCCAATCCAATTTGTTTTATGAAAAAAAAAAGGCCAATTCACAACAAAAATTTTAGTATTTAAGCACCATTTTTGGTTTTAGGGGTATTCAAAAGGTGGGTATTCAAAAGTGAACTTTCATAGTTTAAAAATCGACACGGGGGCCAAAAGGGGTAGAGGGAAAAAAAAAACAAAAAAAAAAAAAAAAAAAAAAAAACGAAAAAAATTAACCATTTTAAAAGCATTAAAAAAATTTTGTTTTGGAAAACTGATTGTCCTGAATGCCCTTGGTGTTAAAGGGGTTTTGTTACCAAAACCCCACACACACCACCCCACCCCACACTTTCCCCACCACCCCACCACACAACCACCCACCACAACCACAACCCCCACACCACCACACCCAAAAAACACCCACACCCATGTCCCAACCACACAACCTGGCAATTGAAAATCTAATCACCCCAAAAAACCACGCCCCCCCAAAAAAAACCCCCACACAGGGGACACAACCCCACCACCCACACACCACCACACCCACATTTTTACAATAAAACCAGCATTGATTTAGGGAGTATATGGAGGCCTTTAAAGGGCAGGGGTAAAAATAAATTGAACCAAAATCCCAAATTTTATGTGACGAAAAAACGGGATTGGTTGATACAGCCGAGCTTGGGGGGAAAAAGTGCAATCTCACTTGAGAAAAGCCTTTCATTTCCAAATGGTCAGGTAAAAAAAAAGCTGATGAAAAACTTTAGCAGAAAAATATCTAGGCTTGAAGGGACAGGTTTACTCAACTTATTTTAAGTTGGGTTTCATGAGCAACGTCCCTGGCCCAGTAATGCCAAATTTGACGGGACCAGAAAAGTAGGCTCTCAGTTCATAGAAGACAGATTCGCTAGCAGCACTGTGGCAAAAAACGCGGGGCAGTTGGGTTACAGTGGCACTGAACCATTTTTGACAGGCATACTTAAGTCAGTGAGACTGAGTCTCTCACAGCCTAAAAACAACTCGGACTAAGACCAAGATTGGGAATATTTTTTCCACTAAAAGTGTTTGGTGAGAATCCTTACCAAACACCCAAAGCCAGTGTCTGGACTGGACCAGTTAAGGGTAGAGTGCATGAGCAGGGAATGTGCAAAAAAATGGTTAAAATATGCTAGCGGAACACTAAAAAAAAACTGTTGGTAAACTCTTTGTTACATATCTCTCCATTTCATTTTTCCCATAATTATTAAAATGTATGAAACTTTCCATTAATTTCTCTATACAGCATCAAAGTCTCATCCAAATTTTTCGATCTGTTAGTGGAGCCCAAATGAGGGTTCCCTGCAGTCATGATTTATGTAACAAAACCTTGGGGCCTAGGTGCTTATGAATTTTAAACCAACTAGAATGGGGGGATGGGGGGGGGGAAGGGGAGAAAAACCCGGTTTCTGCAATATTGAGATTTCAAAAACACTGTTTTTTTTTTAAAAAAATTTTGAAAATGGGCCTCTCGGTTTGCAAAGCCTGTATTAAGTAGGATAACTAGGAAAAAGCCAAGGACAGAGTATACCAAATTAATAGACTGCTGTTGTGGAGTTTGACAGACAGAACAGAAAAAAACAGGGACTCAGACAGAACCCCCACACAACACATATGCGCGCACCACAACCAAACAACACACACACACATGTACACACACACACAAACGCAACGTATTGTATAGTGATTTCCTTTTCTCTCTCTCTCTCTCTCTCCAAAATATCATCAAAGAACAGCAGTTTTTAACAGAAATCATCAAATCACTTTCTATGGTATCCCTCTTCTGGTTTAGTTTTATGATGGGAGTTTTTAAGCTGCCATGATAGCTGGAGGTTGCCGATTCCAGAAAGCTCTAAACAAATCTCAGCAAGGGGGGGCAGTTGTTACCTCTTCATAAAACAAATCCACCAAAAAAAAAAAACCGCGACGGGGCGAGACTTTTCATCAATCTTTTGTGAGCGACTCATGTGACCAATTTTGTGCAAAATACTCCCCCTGTCCTGGAAATGCAAACCAGTAATATGCACATCTCACCGGTTAATCTGTTTCTTAAATGACTGGGACTAAAAAAAACATTCTTCCCCAAACACACACACACACACAAACATACCCCACTGCACACAAAACGGGACCAGCACAAAATGCACGCCCCGCGCACGCATTGCCCAAACCACACTACACAACCCCACACCCAAAACACACACCCTGCACAAACACATAAATAAATCATTATAACAAGAAATGAAGATTGCCATGACATTTTATATTCTGACAGCATGAAAAGTTTAAGGGCATATGTTGGAAATGCCAAGTCTGAACCCCAAGTTCAGTTACTTTTTTTTCGGTTGTTTACTGCATGCAGTTTTGGGATTTTTATGGTTGTGAGTTTTGGCCATACTCAAAAAAAAAGAATTAGGGGGCTTTTTTCTGCACAGTATTTCCCCCTCAATTCTCCACCTTAACTTAGTGCTAAGATGTAAGCAATCTTAAATCTGGGCTGGATCTGATCTTGGCTGCCGCTGTAGGTGCCCTCTCTCCTCCTCCATTCCATACCACACTGGGAAAGATCTATCTTTATATGTTTATCTCATCCTTTCCCCTGTCCCTTACACCTTTTCAGTTTTACTGTCAATACTTCCGGGGGGGTTAGGGGAATATTGAAAACATGTTCTCATGCTTCCCTTATGGTTTCTTTTGCTCCCCTTCCTTTCTTATCTCTAACCTGCTCCTTCCCGTCCCCACCTTCCTTAGCCCTCCCCAAACCCCCTTTTCCCTCTTTTCATGTGCCACACACGTTTAAAACCAGGGGGCACATGGGTTTACACCAATGTGGGCTGCTTCAAAAATTTGGTGGGGGGGGTATAAAATACACCTGTTTGTTACAAGCACAGAAAAATTAGTGGACTGTTTTACCAAAAAGGCCTCCCCCCCAAGGATTCCTGTTCTTGAAACACCCCACACTGGCTTCTGTTAATCTATTTTCAGTTTATAATTACTACCTCAAACAGCCCCCCTGGTCCCCCAACCCCATGTCTACCCTCCACCCTCTCCTTTTCCCAACCTATCCGGTCCAAAACCCCCAATTCCCCCCTGGCCCTTTACTCAGTGTCCTGTACGTTACATTGCAATTTGGGCCCCCATCTCCCTCACCCCCCCCCCCCCCCTCCCCACCAGCTTTATTCCAAAAATTTTAAACTTTCAGGGCCCCCCCCCTCTTTTCTCTAAAGGAGACAGAGAGAAAGAGCGGAGAGAAAAACAGACAGACAGAGAGAGAGAGACAAGGGCAAAAGCAAAGAGATAAAAGCCCAAATTCCCCCACCCTCCCTTTCACACTCCATGAAATCTGTTGTGTGCCTTCTGAAGTCAGTGGCTAGCATGCTAGAAATTTTTTGCTAAAACCTGTATGACCCTCATGCAGTGACTCAGTGGGGAAAGGGTACCTTGCACTTCTTATGGCGAAGAAAACAAATATAGTTGTTAAGTAAAAACTTTCCCCCCACCCTCCCCCCCCCCCCCCCAAAAAAAAAAATGAACATCCAGACAAGTAAACAAATAAAAGTTTTCCCTAAACATACCTTACAAAAAAACAGGTCCAAACTGAAAAGCAGTAAAGAAAAAACGAAAGAAACATACATGCGATGGGGGTCAACTGTTGGTGTATGACCTTTTATCCTTTTCTTTGCTTCTTTTGGGGGGGCCCACTCTTTCTGTTTTGTAATTCAATTGAATATCCCAGTGCAAACCAAAAAACAGCATGAAAACCAAGTGAGGGTCCAAAAAAAATGCCGTTTGTTTACCCCACCGTTATACCCATTGCACAACTTGAGAAAGTTAACTCAAAACCGCTAGATGTAAAATCAGTTTGCAATGTCCACAAAAGTAAACAATAATAGACCCAATGCCAATCATAACATCAAAACCAGCTGAAATCATACACAATATCTCTATTCTTGAAGTCTTCGTTTTGTAAGCCCTTTGCAACATCTTTACTACTGTTGTTTTACAAATGGTCAACATGATCTTGGGACCCCAAGGCTGCGGGGATTTTTTAATTCTACTTTCTGGGGAAAAGGGGGGGACGGACTCGAGGACTGGTAACGTTTCCCTTCAAGGAGTTTTACAAATCTCGAATTTGGGTTTTCCATGGTTTTTAATTCGTCATAGAAAAACACTTTGAGCCTTTTTCACTTGAAGACTTGTTAAGAGCTGTGGCCCACCCAATTCGATGTCCCTCTGTTGGGTCACTTAAAACTGAGAAATAGCGTTCACGGTTGCTGGAGCTGGCGGCGAGACAAATTAAAGCCTTGGTTGCCTCCAGCTTTACAAAAACAAAAATGTACCTCCAAGTGTACAAGCGAAAAAAGGCGGAAAAAAAGCATGCATAAATTCCCAACCAAAATGCTAAATCTACATCGTTGTCTGCTAACTGAATAGCCTTTCATCTTCCTCCCATGTTTCAAAGGAGTAAACCAATGAATTCCCAATAAAAAATCTTTCCAAAAAAAAAAAAACTTTCACATTAAAGTTTATTTAAAATAGACCTCAAATTTACTCCCCTAAATTTAGTTGTCTTTAAATGAATACTCATATTTGCATATCAGTTGCATTCCACTTAAAAAGTTTTAAATTTCATTTTATCTTACTGAAGCTACTCCCCAACTGCTGAAACTCTTTTGTGAAAAAGAAATTTTAAAGCTATACGGCCCAAATTCCGAGCTGAAAGAAACCAACGTGAGCGAGAACTTCCTGGAAGACAAGCGTAAAACCACAATTTTTTCAAAAGGGGTTTTTCTACTTCACAAAGTAATGGGGGGCAATTTGTTTTTTCATATCAAAAAAAAACAAACACCAGGACGAAACAAGTGTGTTTCATTCAAGGTGTTATTAAAAAAAAAAAAGTTTTCATTTCGGACAAAAAAACAGGGTTCTAATTCTTAGCGAAGTTTCGGGTTCTCAGTCTCGCTCACAAATCGCTGATTTTCGGGGTCATTATCGCCTTATTGATGTCGGTATGCATTTCGTCTTCATCCAAAAAAAAAAATTTTACTATGGCAAAAAAAAACCCAATTTTGCCCCCTTTTGTAACCATCGAAAAAATAAATCGGGGGACATGTTTTTAAAAACATCGAAGTTCTAAATGGGCGCGGCGGCGCGGGCGTTGCACCACACACACCCAACACCAACACAACACACCACACACACCACACCCCCACCCCCACCAATCCATTTTAACTCACTCCACCCCCACTCACAACCCCCCCCCCCACCCCAAAAACAACACACACACAACACCCCCACATGTGCACAGGAAGTTGATGCTTGTGATGATTTATGTGTGGACGAAGAGGTAAATTTTTCTCTATCCCTTACCCACTTAGTTTTCAGCTGACAGTTTATGGAAAGAAAGCAATGTCTGTTTTTACTGAAGTTGTTATTAACAGCATGAAATATTTCTATGGGGAACGAGCTATGATATTCAGGGGGGGAACCGGTTTTTTTTCTGTTTCTTGTTGGTTGATAGATTCTTTGTCATTTATGAGATGATATAATCTTCCGCCACACTACGGGGAAAGGGGGACCAGTGATAATTTTAAATAAAAAATGGAAATGTTGGTTTCTTCCATCATTTTTGAAGGAGTGACAGCGTAAGGTCATGAAGCATTTCAGCAACCACACACTGTCTGTTAGAGGAACGGTCCCTGTTTTATAAAAGCAGGTTGAGCAAGGGGCTGAATAGCCTCGTCTGTTCAATGTCCTTTTGCAGACAAGAGGTCCAATATATGAAGCGGGTTCTTCCAGATGGATTTGATAATTTTAGGTATTTGCTGCTTTTCCTGCTCTTTTGAAGGTTCATTCTGAACAGTAAAAAAGTTGGCATTAGGGGCCCTTCTGGGTAATTTTTTTTTTTTTTTAATATGGTTTTGACCACGGGGGGGGACAGGTATGAATTTTTGTGCCCTGAGATATAGGTTTGAATTTACCTGTTGAAAGTTGGTTGGCCTATTTGATTAAAAAAAAAAAACAAAAAAAAAAAAAAAAGTTGAAATCCACTGAAAGAAGTCAGGATGAGACATTTTGTTTAAATTAAATTTTTCATTCCCCAAATTCTTTTCTGCCCATGCTTTGAGGAACTTTCCAGATCACTTTGGAGGATTCTGTTGTCTGCTTCTGTTTGGATTTGTCAATAGAAAAGGTAGTCATCTGGCAAAAAAGGGTCTCAGCCACAGTGGCTCGGGGGGGTTCTGCTGAATCCACTGGAATTTTCTTAGCTGTTCACCCTCACTAAAAACTTTTATACGTTGATGGGGGGGGAGGAATGGGGATTAGCCCCACTGTAGTAAGGTTTTTCCTTGATGCCATACCCCATTCAGTTTGGTCAGTAGCTTTGCATGGGAGCCTGTATCAAATTACTTTGAAATAACAAATGGCAAACATCTGTCTGAAATTTTTCTTGTCAAAGTTTTCTGATTATAACTCTCTATCTTTGAGTCCGGCTACATTAAATTTGAACTTGATTTCAAAAAATGCTAAAAAATCAAATTTTAAAAATAAATGTTTTTTCCATCTTTGTCTTTCTGAAGAAAAGAAAGCAGGCCCTTGAAAAAAGCAAAAACCAAACCCCAAACCAAAAACAAAAAAACAAAACAAAAAAAACCCCTATACCCAGCCAATAACAACAACAAAAACTGCCCAAGGGGGGCACACCAACTACAACTGAAGGAGAAGGGAGGGGGCAGTTCACAGTTTTTTTGCTTTCGGGGGGGGGTTTAAAGGGGGACCTGCATTCAAACCTACTTCCCTCTGAAAAGATGGCTTCTTTCATGAAATGTTAATGTCCGAACACTGTTAATGATATGTAAAAGTTGTATGTTTATTTGACATTTGTAGAATATAATCTTTAGTTTTCTAATCCAGTTCACATTTAGTTTTGACAGACCTGGAAAAAAAAAAAAAGAAGAAAAGATTAGTTTGAAAGTGACTAGGGGACCCTTGGTTTTCCCCTGAACTGGTTTGCCAAGATTTTTTACAATCAGTGGGCTCAGTTTCTACACTTCAAAATGGAATAGGTAGTAACATCCATGTTGCCACCTGTGAGGCACCCATAACATCCTGAAACTGATACTCAAACATGGTTTAGAGCAACACAATACACCAACACACAAAAAAAAGCTGAGAGACATAACTTTCCTGAGCTTTGCTCATGAAAACTGGTTAAAAGCAGCTTAGACAAATGAAAAAAACAGACAATTGTAGTGATTACTTGAATTTCTCTAAGGCTTTTCATTGTGTTCCACTTTGAGCACCTTTTCCTCCAGAACCTCCACCCAAAATGGCTTTTCTGTAGAACCTTCATTTCACAAGGTCTACCTGACTAAAAAGAACAAAAAAGAACATGTACGGGAAAGAAGAATCATTGGAACAGGTACCTGTTGTGAACAGCGTTCCAGGGGGTTGCAATTCTAGGACCTCTTTCTTCCTTTTTTTTATAAAGCAATCTTCAAAAAAAATTTTAAAAACTCCATAGGTGCGATTGTTCGCTGATGATTAACACAAAAAAAACTCCATAATTGCGTTTTTGTTCGCTGATGACTGCACTGTGTATTATGGATTGCAGTCTTTTGCAGGCTTAATTTAAAAACATATTGTTAACGTGTGGAAAAAATTTGGACCAATGTGGTTTCATCCAAAAAAAAAGTAACCTACTATCCTACAGGTGATCCAAGGAAAACAAAACCCTTGATTACAAAACTGAAGTGGTTTATATTAGGATCTTTTAACCAGCTTCTTAAGATCCTGGATTTGACAATGATCCCATGGCAGAGACCTCAAATCCCCCCCCAAACACACAAAGTGGTATGGACCTCAAGACTTGGGCTGGTGAAATGATGAAAAGTAAGATTTGCAAAAATTTGGAAGGGGACAGAAAAGCATCCATTGTTTTAAACACCCCAGGATCTAAGATTTCTCTAGAAGCAAAAATAGCCAGAAACTCTGCACTTGAGGGATTTCTATGACATCGTTCAGTATTTTCAACAGGAACCATCGTCCAAGTAACATATTATATGAAAAAAACCCATGCTTGAGTTAAATATGTATGTACTCAACCTGTTTGTTTGTTTGTTTTTCGAAATTTTTACTTTTCTTTTTTTAGTAAAGAAATATTTTTTACTTTTTTTTTTATATATAAAAGATTGGTTTGCCAGCTTTAAATGTCAAGATTGCTTGTCCTCGTCTAGACATCCCAATTTCAAATTGGCAGTCTCAAGTTTCATTTTGGACATTCCAAAAATTTCTGTGGGGGACTGTTTTTTGGGAAAATTTTTCCTGTAGTACGGGTTGCTGTCTTTGCATGTGCCTATAAAATTGTAGCGGGCTTTAAATCATATTCATTTCTAGGAAAGGTAAGGGGAGAAATTCCAAAAAAACCCTTGAAATTTGGGATTGTCTTTGAAGTACAAAAGATACAAGAGCCCTGGTTACGGGTAAAAAGGCTTCATTCTGGGAAAGAGTCTGCCATTTTTTGTTGTAGCTAGCTGCCAGGAGTGCCAAACACACAAGAATTTTTAAAGTTATGGTTTTAAGGGCTTTCTTCTGGGAAGGGATGCCTGGCATTCTACTCATTGCTGCCAAACACAAAGAGAAAAAAAATGTAGGGCTGAGGGAAGGCTGTTCATTGGTGTAAACTTCCTTTCCGCACTCAGCAGGTTTTTTTTTTTTTAGATTTTTATGGAATCAATCAAAGTGACACAGGAAAATTATAGAAAAATACCTTACTATGTAAAGAAAGTGCAATAACTTTTGTTTACACTTGTAATTTGCATAAAAAAAATTTGTTATGCTGAAAAAAAAATGAACCCGGGGGGTTGAGCATTTTAGTATTCAAGGGGGAAGTTTTTGATGTCTTGTCCCTTTAATTTATGGAAATGTTCTTCTGTGTCATTCTGGCTTTGCCCAGTGTTTGTATTACACCAAATAGGGAAAAAAAAATTCAATTTTCATGCACAATTTTTTCTCCTCTCTTTTGTTTATTTGTGGTTGGGCTCCATCATATTCCATTTTTCATGGGCCTTGAACAAACCATGAAAAAGTAAAGTAAAAAGAGCTCTTATTTTTATTAGAGGTAATTAAATTAAAAATAAAATGGGGGCAAATAAACAGAAAAGAAATGAAAAAATAACAAACATTCATAAAATTTGATGATAAAAAATCTTTAAAGGTTTGCTTATTCATGATTATAGGTCCCATAAGTTAACAGCCAGGAAAAAAAATGTATTGATAATGCAGTTGTGATGCTTGATGATAAAGATGACCAAGATATTTTAGGCTTAATGTTCTTACAACACCTATAGGGGGCAATTTTCAGCGATTTAACTTGATATTTGATATTAAAAGAATGTTGAACCCCCTTGATTTATATTGGGGGGTTGTTAAGGAAAAGTCATGAAATGTGGAAAAAAAGTCTAAAACTAGTAAAACAAAATG
>JAMYXO010003848.1:0-18932 GCA_033310375.1 Conus canariensis | reverse complement strand
ACGCCGCTCATTCCGACTCCCCCGTCCACAGCGACAGCCCCGTCCACAGCCACAGCCCCGTCCGTCCCACACCCCGTCCACAGCCACAGCCCCGTTCGTCCCACACCCCGTCCACAGCCACAGCCCAATCCGTCCCACACCCCGTCCACAGCCACAGCCCAATCCGTCCAACACCCCGTCCACAGCCACAGCCCCGTCCGTCCCACACCCCGTCCACAGCCACAGCCCCGTCCGTCCCACACCCCGTCCACAGCCACAGCCCCGTCCGTCCACACCCCGTCCACAGCCACAGCCCCGTCCGTCCCTCACCCCGTCCACAGCCACAGCCCAATCCGTCCCTCACCCCATCCACAGCCGCAGGCCGGTCCGTCCCTCACCCCGTCCACAGCCACAGCCCAATCCGTCCCACACCCCGTCCACAGCCACAGCCCGGTCCATCCCACACCCCGTCCACAGCCACAGCCCCGTCTGTCCCACACCCCGTCCACAGCCACAGCCCGGTCCGTCCCACACCCCGCGCCCGTCCACAGCCACAGCCTGGTCCATCCCACACCCCGTCCACAGCCACAGCCCGGTCCGTCCCACACCCCGTCCACAGCCACAGCCCGATCTGTCCCACACCCCGTCCACAGCCACAACCCGGTCCGTCCCACACCCCGTCCACAGCCGCAGCCCGGTCCGTCCCGCCGCAGCCCCGACACCAGGAATCCACAGGGAGCAGTAATGTCGAGCTGCTAAGAGGCAACCCACCAGAGGAGACACTGCACTGCTGCCGAGTCACTTCGATGGTGTTCAGTGTCGCCTGTTCTGATCCAATTTGCTCAGGACACCATCTACTAAGCCCCATACTGACGACGATAATTGCTTAGTCGCGGACCCGGTGGGAGCTCTCTCTCTCTCTCTCTCTCTCTCTCCCCGGAGGGCACCACCGCGTCCGTCCAACGACAGCCCCCCATAAATTCGCCGATACCGATGACCCCGACTTAATATTTCGAGTTTTCTGTCATGACCTGACCTACTTTGAAACGAAATGACCCCGACGGGATCAAGCCACGGTCGTAGACATGGAGAGGACATCGAAACTGAGGTCGCCATGCGAGCAGGGCTGATTTTCGGCTTGTTTTTGTATCAGAGTGAACGCTCTGGTAGACTGGTTGCTTTACTGGGCTGACGAGTCCAATCTACCCGGCTATTTGTCCATGGCTGGAGATGGTTTGTTCACTGGGGTGTCCTTCCCCCAGGGCGGAGAGCTTATGGCGCGGCTCTTGATCGCATGATGCGCCTGTGGTTGTACGTATGGGGTTATTTCAGTGGCGATAACTTCGCCACCTGTTACCCCGCCCAATCCTGTTAGGAACCTTGCCATTTGGTCGGGGACTGCTTCTTCGACCATTCCCAGTGAAAAACGGGAGTGAAGCAGGGATGCGTTTCAGCTCCCACCCCCTTTTTCCATTCTGTTCGCTGCAATGCTGATTGGTGAATTCTGGGACTGTAAAAGGGGTGTACATCCAGTTTCGTTCAGATGGCAAACTCTTTAACCTCTGACTACCTCAAGCCAAGACTTAACAGTATCTGATGCCCTTCTGAGAGAGTTCCTCATTGATGACGACTGTGCACTGGCCGCGCACTCCCATGAAGACATCCAGTGCATCACAGATCGCTTTGCAAAGGGCCTGTCAGCGCTTTGGACTCACAATCAGTCTTGGTAAGACCGAGGCCATGTTCCAGCCTTCACCGTCCGGAGCTGGCAGTGCTCCAGCACCTCCACCTGTCGTCATCAACGACACAGAGATCAAGACTGTGGACAAGTTCTGCTATTTGGGCAGCACTGTAAGCAGCAACGGATCTTTGGATGCAGAAGTGATGTTGCGCGTCTCTAGGGCCAGCTCTGCCTTTGGCGGACTCTCAGAGAGGCTGTGGCAACACCATGGCTTCCAACTGCTTATTGCGGCAAGACCATGGCTTCCAACTGCTTATTGCGGCAAGACCGTGGCTTCCAACTGCTTATTGCGGCAAGACCGTGGCTTCAGACTGCTTATTGCGGCAAGACCGTGGCTTCAGACTGCTTATTGCGGCAAGACCGTGGCTTCAGACTGCTTATTGCGGCAAGACCATGGCTTCAGACTGCTTGTTGGTCTAGGCAAGCCTGACTTGCACCGCAGCAAACCCTCCTTATCCGGTGGCATCCCCTTGTCTGCCAACCGGGGACCCGCCTGATGGGGGGTGGGGGGGGGGGGTGGTCGCCCCTGCTCCAGGGCCCTGAGTGTGAGCTGGATCTCTTCAACCGTGACTGACAGCACAGCAAGGGGCGCGTCTGGTGGGGCGGGAGGCGGCGGCATGACTTTCCACCCTGCAGGCCAGAGCGCCACTAACCACAGACCGAATCGGCCTCAGGCTGCACACCAAAAAACGTATGCACTAAGGCTGTGCGTAAGGAGCCGAGTATTTATAGACAGGCACAATTAGATTGTGTTGAGATTTTGTGTGTGTGTGTGTGTGTGTATGTGTGTGTGTGTGTGTGTGTGTGTGTGTGTGTGTGTGACAGTTGATTTACCATTTTTTTCATATACCCATCAAGGTACACGCCAGGTGGTTCCAAGCAGACAGGGAATGGGCCTTTTTCGGGGGTGGGGAGGGGGGGGGGGGGGGGGGGAGGGAACCACATGGCGCAAAGGTGAGGTCGAGGATGAGTGAGAAGACCTGAAGAGAATGTAAATATCTTCGTTCACGACCACCCATCTTATTTTGCACGAAAACCCCCTTTTTCACATACAAATCACGTCCATCTCATGCCAGTTTTGGCCAAAATTAACACCTATTTCTAAACAAAATTAACACGCCAAAACCTCTAAAAATCGACGCAATCAGTACTTTAAAAATGGGGGGCTTGCGTGCAAGATAAGATTGGTGATCGTGAACAAAGATATTTACATTCTCTCCACCGCTATTAACGTCCGCGGGACTGAGCCCTTACTACTTTTTTAATATGCTCTTCTACTTCCAGCACTATTAATAAATCAGAACAAACAACTAGCCTTCCATCTTGATTAGTTATTTTTACATCTAATGAATTTATAGCCCCTCAATTAATTCTTTAAATTGACTGTTTCCATCAAACCCATATAGCTGATAATCGCAAAACCCCGCCTTAATTGACGGCAGCACTCTTAGAACTGTAGATGGATGGCCATTAAACAAATTAGTATTTGTTTTTAACTGTTGTAAATGGACATACAACATTGGGTTTACGAGAAAATCAGAAGGTTTATTACCTTCAAATTGATGTCTTCTCTTGTGCTAAATTTATAAACTCTCTCACTACTGTGAAAGCCTAAGATTTTAGCTAGGCCTTTAGGGAAAGTGTACTCTCTTCTTTCCTCTAGTGGAAAATTCATAGTAATTCTAAGGTTTGCCTCGTTAATTGTTAACAATATACCAGATTCGAGAAGTACTTCTTTTAAAGAACAAAAGTTGTAATAACCATCAGGTATTTGTATATGGCTTATTTGATTGCCTTGTTCGTCATCAACATTAATCCAGTTATTTTGAGCTCCTTCAGATATGTTAACCCACATAACTTTAAAGCCAATTTCTTTAAGGGCAATCCTACAACTCCCGCTCCAATTGGTAATTGGGTACGTTAAGAACACACGCTCGTTTTGTTTGGTTATATTGATGTACATCTTTTTTATAACTATTTTAAAAACTAATTTAAAAAATGGAACCTTTTAAATATAATGAAAGTGCCACAATGTAGGAGCGTTTTATAACCCCAAATCTTTGGACTTCAGCTTACTAACCATTGCAGTAGACGAATCATATGGCTTCCAAGTCAGACTTGTAAACCCACTAACTAAATATTTAAATCCTCCAATAAAGAGTGACAGAGTGCCATCAGCATGGTCATCTCACCCTATGGCTTTTTTCCAGAATCAGTTAAATTTTGCCATTTACTGCGCAACCACAGGCTGCGGTGTTTCATATGCAAACCATTTAAACCATCCTAATCTTTTAGTAAGGTCAGTATATAACTTTCATGTTTATTACCAGTACAGACGAATACTAACTGAACTACAAGTGCCCCTTCCTAACGACAAAGCGTTTAATCCATTTAACAGCCCAATGGACACTAATGCATATGAAAGAATCTGCAATGAATTTAACATTAATCCTTCAACTGACTTTAGACAAAAGTTAGACCGCAATCATGGGCTAGGCACATTGTATTTGTGGGGTACAAAAAGAGAATATACTTATGACTACTGGCCTGGCCACACCTCTTTTCAACCAAACAAACAAGTTCGATTGGGATCCATAGAACAAAAACACCCCAATGCTTGGGCAACATTTATCTTAGATAAAAGTGAAGGCCTAACAATGCCAGGAGTGCAAAGACTTAATGGCTCCATACGCACGTACGTTTGGTGTCTATTAGGAGCACAAGCACAGACTAAATCTAGCATAGTAGATCAATCTACAGGTTTTGATGCCAGAAAACAATTTCTAGCTAATTTAGAAGATGCTATTAACTCAGCTGTTGATTTGCCTGCCAGCATACAAAGGTATCAAGACGTTCTTACACACGCTAGGTCAAAGGTTGACTTTGTTGTAGGCCATGGATTATACATGCTCCCCTCTGACCTTAGACTGCAGATTGGCATGATACAGAATTATAATAATGAAATCCTCATAGCCGGAGACGATCAAAACTTAGGACACAATCAAGGCTTAAACACAAGGCCTGCTCCATCCATTTAAAAAAAAGTATCTAGCCCAGAACCTGCAGAAAGCGACCCCCCGCCAGTTATAAGCAGCCCAGAAAGCGACCCCCCACCCGTTGATGTGCCTCACCCCGACAGACACACTAGTGAAAAGACAGCCCTTGTTGTGTTTTTAACTTTTACTGGATTAGCCATACTTTATTTCACTAAAAATTAAACCGGCAGCCAGCACTCCTAACGTCCACAGATGGTCGGCCATATAACCAGCCACTTTGCCTATGGTAGACAAAACCCAACTAACAACACTGCCAATTATGCCGGGCAGAGCATCAAGCGCTTTGGCTGCTAACTTCTTTAATAGGTTTGCTAGATGATGCAGTTGTTTTCTAATCCAACTTTTACCGGGCTGAGGCGTTGGAGGAGCTACTGGTCCTGTTGGCGCACTGCCAGTTAATGCATAAACCAGCGTAGAGATAGCAAACCCAACAGCCGTTAATATGCTAACTACTGTAATCCCCTGTTCCCTGAACAGAGTCCTTATTCTTTCAACTAGCGTAGTGTTTTCATAAAGTATTCTGTTTATAGTTTCTCTTATTCTGCTTGCTTGTGATGCTAGCTGCGCTCTGTTAGTAGACAGCGTTTCTAACCTGGCTGCCCTTTCTATCATTAAATCCTGTATTTTCTGTTGTATTCTAGCCTTTTCTTCTCGCCCTAAATTGTTATCATCTGCATCAGCGAGTTTATTTTTTTCTTCTTCTATCTCTCTATCCAGCTCACCAAGTTTTGCCAAATTGTTTGTTAGTTCGCCCCTTATTGTCCGCAGAGCAGCATTAAGCCCCAGGATTTCACGCATAGGCAATGGAGAATCGTCAATTGTTTTTAACTGTGTCTCCTCATTAAAAACTCGTCGCAATTTCTGCTATTAGTTCATCTGCCTGTTGACTTAATTCTTGAAGAGGTATGTTTTGTATTTTTAGATTGTGTTGGCAACCCTTGCTCCAAGTTCTAACTAACAGCCCCAGGTCTTAGATTTGAAATATTTAATCGTACTGCCACAGCAGCAGGGAGGTCTCGTCTAATTGTGCTTAGTTTTAAAAACTTGGTCGCGTCTGGCTTTGTAGTAACTCTTACGCGGTCTCCTTCACTAGTCCTAATATACAAATGATTATTTTCTTCCTCAAAATCGTTAGGATCAAGTACGTCTGGTAGCTCTCGCCCTATACTTCTATAGAATGATTCAATTCGTTGTCGCAATAGTTCTTGACGCTGCCTAGGGAGTAAAGAACCCGCTTCTGCTCCTTCAAGTTCATCTTGTATTGAACGGCCCGGTTCTATTTCATCTTCATCTTCCTCAATAGGATCAATCGCGTCAAAATCTTCATCCATATTTTTTATTTATATTCTTTTTTGTTTTATAAAAAATGAACTCATGCGGGATGACCTATATTTATCTAAGTATTAATAATTAAACAATTTTGTGTAAGAGTATTAAACACATCAACTATTATTCTTCCGTCTTCAAGTGTGTTAAGAATTTGGTTGTGTTGAATTCTTGCAAACCTCTGTATCTGCTGCCCTGCTTTAAATGTGCTAACCGCATCCATAATGGTTTTAGTAATCTGATGCAGGGCCTCTTTGTCTTTGTTTGTGTATTCTAGTACACCAGAGACAAGATTATTGACAAGCTTGTAAACAGCTTCATCTGGATGGGCGCTTTCAGGAAGGTTGTTAAAATATTCAATTATTTGTTGTGCTAAATATGTAACAACGTTTGAGTCCTCTAGTGTTGGATAAGGAGCTATTTTGTAAGCATACATATTTGGTTGGGGTAATATATTGTATAGTTGACTTGGCGACGGAAATTTAGTATTACCCCACCCTTGGCTGTTACTAGACTTAAGTTGGTCAGGCAACAAAGATCTTATAGACGTGTTAGGAGAAAACAAAGGACTAGAGGACGCCATATTTTTTATTTATATTCTTTTTTGTTTTATAAAAAATGAACTCATACGGTTGTGACCTCGACCCATACAGAAAAGAGAAGGAACCCCATGGCGTAAAAAGTATAAGGCAGACTGTAATTAGTGTAAATACTCCATCAACAGTTCAGCCCGAACAAGTTTTAATAGTTAAGTTCCCTGATCTTGGCGCTGGCGATGTTATAATGCCAGGCACTGCTAAACTATCATTCAAAATAAATATTACATCGAAAGATCCTAATGCTACTGTTGTTTGCTAATTTGGGCAGGGCAATCGTTAAACATATGGCAATCAAATTGGAGGGTAGAGAAGTCTTTGTACTAAGCGAGGCAGACATTTTTTGCCCTCTATTCTGACCTGTGGCTGCCTAAAAAAGAAAGAAAAGAGAAAGTTTATCAGGGAATACAAAGCCCAAACGGTCTCAAGCACAGGTTTAAAGCGGAGGATGCAAAGGATGATGTTAAAGATGAGGCAGTAGCAGAAGCATTTGGCAACAGATTCTGCATCCCTCTAGATTTTGAGCTGTTAAAGACGCATATGCCATATTACCAAGGTGCACTAAAAGAAAAACTTACTTATGAACTGACATTTAATCCTAGCGAGTCTGTTGTTCTGTCTGAAGATCCTGAAGCTAAATACACAGTCAGCGACATTTCTCTTGAGTTTGATGTTTTTACTAACCCTGAACTGGCCAGAACAATCTTAACCCAGTATAAAAATAAAAGTTATTTATTATGAAAGAGTTATACACTCCACTACAGAAAATAGAAACAAGCGAGACACTCTCTGGAACATACATCTAAATCAGTCTCTGAAGTCTTTAAAAGGAATTTTGTTCTTGTTTACTGAAGGAACAACTCCTTTTCATAGAGAATCAGAAGCGTTTTATAATCCAAAAATTGAGAAGGTTGACTGTGCAATAAATGGTAAGTCTGATCAGTTGTATTCAGGGCGCGGGCTTTTACCTCACCAACACTTTGATGAAATAAGAAAGTTATTCGCTGGAGGTAGGCAAAGAGATCCTGCAGTTGATCGTGTATGTAAAAAACTTCGCCTTTATGATGTAAGACTCGAAGACTACTTAATAACTAAATATGGGCTGTGGCTGGATTTTAGATCCACATTTGACAACAGATTGTTTGGAAGTGGAGAAAGGGTAGGGCAAGATGGTATAAAAATAAATATTCACAAGAAAGCAGACGGAAACGCACCAATACAAATTCATGTTTTTATGGTTTGTGATGCTCCGTTAAACATTGAAGAAAACAGGTTAAAAGATGTGGCTTATTAAAATGCAGAAGAAATATTCTAATAAAAACAGATGGATAGTTTGAAGTTTCTGCCAAAAGATCCGCACTGTTCTCTTATCTGCGGGATTACTGGGTGTGGGAAAACTGTCTTCGTGCTTGATTTGTTACAAACAGTCTACAGGTTTCATTACGAGCACATTGTTATATTCTGCACAACCATTAAGCACAACAAGTCTTACAAAGAAAGGAAGTTTATTTGGACAGACGATAATATATTTTTAGTTGATCCTAGCGACAAACTGAGCGACTGTTTAGAACATTACTATAGACTATTTGAGGGAACTGAAACACTGTTTATTATTGATGACTGTTCAGCTGAACGAGACATTGTTAAAAAAAGAAAAGCTCTATCAAAGCTAGCCTTTAGTGGACGCCACGCCTTAGTTTCTGTGTGGCTCTTAACTCAAAAATACAATGCTGTCTTAAAAGACTTTCGATCGCAGTTAAAATCAGTCATCTTATTCTATACTAAGGACAAGGACAGTTTTGAAGAATGTTTAAGTGAAAATTATATAATAAGGGACAAAGATGAGCTAAAAAAAATAAAAGAGCAGTTAGAAAAATCTAAGCACGCTAAGCTATGCTTACGGACTGACCCCCCAGTTCAATACGTTTGTTTATTGTAGATTGTTTATTATAGATTGCTCATTATAGATTGCTCATTATAGATTGTTTATAACAATTTGTTTATAATAAATTGTTTATATTAAAAAGAATGTCTCGAGGGCCAGAATCAAAAGCAGAGTTAGCTCCTAAATGCGTTGCAGTAGAGCTAAAAGATCTAGCAGATACAACGGACTTTGATCTAATAGGAGTTCCAGGAAATGTTTATGGATTTGAATACACAGATGATGAGGTTTACAAACGAACAGAAATTGAAGACAAAAAACGACAGCAGTATCCTACCCTAGAAGAGATAAGAAATCTAAGGGCAAACGATTTTGGCAAACACGAATACAAACTTCATAAACGAGAGAATGCTTGGGCGTTGCTTCCTGACATTAACTGGGATTTAAAATTTGAACTACGAAGCCCCCATGTATACTTTGATAAGAAATACAATTTTAGAAAAGCTTTGAATGAAGGACGCCTTCTTGCTAGCCTAGTCCCAGGATTACAACAGAAAAAGCAGATTGAAATAACTAAGCAGGGCTCTGTATATATGCTGCGGAGAAAGAAGTCCTTAGCTGAAGTGGGGGGTGACACCGTCGGCTTAGAGTTTAACCCAAAACTAGAATCACTGCCTAGAAAAATGACGATGCTTTTTCGCTTATTTATTACTCCGAGGGAGTCTAATCCTAGTTTGCCAGAGCATACGTTAATCAGGGGTGTACAAATAAAGTCTGAAAACTTGGGCGGCCCTCTTAGGCTTGTTATTGTTATTACTAAAAACGGGGATGAAATAAACCACCTTGTATCTTCTGACAAGGTTACTGTGATGGTTGACAATGCTAAACTAACAGTGCTTGATTTTATTTTTATTAAGTATGTTGATTTTATTGCGTTTTACTCTGTTGATGAAGTGCTGCCAGAAGGGTTAATAAAAAAATATGTACAAGATTAATCTTAATTAAAAATTAATCTTAATTAAAAAATGGATGATCAGGCTCAAAAGTTTAGGTTAGAGCAAATAACTGAACTTCAAGAAGAAATAGAAAGTGACTTGAATAAGTATAGGGTTACTAGAAAGAAATATGCTAAAGTTTTAAATACTCTTTCTTATGTAATTACTGGCTCATCAGCTGTAGCTAGCGTAAGTGCTGGGTCTAGCGTTGCTCTTTTAGCTACTGGAGCTGGAGCGCCAGCCTCTTTAGCATTAGGGAGCCTTGGTTTGGGTTTAGGTGCTATGTCTATGATTGTGAGTGCTGTTTTAAAAAAAATAACGCCTAAATTACAAAAGCACACTGCCATTGTAGCCCTAGCATCAGCAAAACTTTGTTCATTAAGATTAAGAATAAGCAAATCATTACAGGACGAAAACATTACAGCTGAAGAATTTCAGAAGCTTATGGCCGATGGCGAGGATTACAGGCGACAAAAAATTGAACTTCAAAAGGAGTGGAGAAAGACTTTTACTTCGCGACAGGTAGACACTGATGCAATTAAACAGAACATTGAAAAACAAACACATGATCGGTTAAACCCAAAATAAGCCAAAAAAATAAGTTTAACAAAAAATAAGTTTTAGCAAAAAATAAATACTATTTTTTTAACTCACTGTGTTTGGTGGGACAACTTGCAACTCTTCACGAACAAAGGATCTTTTAGGGGCAGGTTTTTAGACGCAGTAGCACCGCTAGAAGAGAGAGTTCCTCTTAAATAATACACGGGAGTGGTTGTTTTCATGATTCTTTCAACTTCATATACATCTACGCTCCATATAGGGTCTGTGGCTCTAATTCTAACATCACCTTCTGCCTCTCCAGGAGCATACTAGTATCTTACTTTTAGTCCAAACGGCAAGAGTTTTTGAGTCCCCTGCACATCTTCAGTAATGCTAATTTTTTTTAATTTGATCGCGTTTACTGGTTTAAGGCCTGTTGCTTTAAATTCTTCGTTGTTCATGGCGTGTAAGACTGCTGGCAATCTTCTAACCCATTCTGTGTTACGTGTTCTGTCCATAATTTCTCTGTGATATTGATAGGTAAACAAACGTTCGGCTAGATTCTTATTAAAGTTTTCTACTAGGGCTTGTGATCGATGGTTGCCTGGGATTCCTCTCTTAACTGTAACATGATGTCTTAAAAACAGTTGGTTTACAGCTCCTTTAAACTCTTTCCCATCATCAACTTGAATCATCCTAGGATACTTTAATGGACCTCGCATGTATATTTGTTGTAAAGCCACAGCCACAGCAGTTGAGCTTTTATCCGTTAAAGGTTCGGCGTCTTTGTATCTTGAAGCCATGTCAACAACAGTCAGAGCATACTTAAACTTTTTTCGTCTAACTTTGTCATGTGGAAGATACAGCAAGTCCATCTGGTGGGTGTCATTTGGAACTGAATTAACAAATCTAGGCCTTATTATTCTTTTTGGGGCAGGCAGATATATTTGCCAAATTGCCTGTTTTGAAAGCCAGTCTTTCGCATCTGATTCAGACACTCTAGCAGCTTTACTCAGTTTATCAATAGCAGTCTTTCCTTTCCAATACCCTTTAGGAGAATAATATATTTTGTACTTCGTATTGTCCATATTTTAAATGCAGTTTATTTTACACAAGAAAGCGAGCAACAAGATAGACTGAGGCCATGCCAACTACAATAAAAGCTATCTCTGAACTTTTCTGTTCCTCAGATAGTTCATAAAAGTCGGACAGTTCTGGCGGCGACGATGTTAGAAACTTCTTTCCTGTCACTAAGTAATACTCATTCATTGCGTCATCAACGTCTGTAAATGTGTGCTCTGCATGACCCTGTTCTCTTAACTTTTTATTAATAAAGTCTAAGTGAGCAATTCTTCTTTTCTCGTAAGCGTCTCTTGCCTTAGCTAAATTTTCCATTGCCTTGTTATGCCGTTCTCTTTCTTCATCGGACCGCAATTTACTAAACATATAATTGCTGCCAGAGAAGGCCAAAGCATTAACAATAGCTCCTCCCACCATCAGAACCAATCCAGACATCTTTTTATAAATCAATATTTTCTAGATTAATCTGCCTATGCATTAATATTTTCTGGGATAATCCCCTGCGTAACAAGAAAGTCTTTTGAGGCAATCCCTGCCGTTATTACAACTATAACCTTAACAACATCCTCAATGTCAAACCTTCCTAGATCCGCCGGCCTCATCTTAAACATGTTTTTTGCTAACACGCTATAACCAATACTAAGGCCGCTAATTACAGCAGAATGGTAAATCGTATTGATAATCTTTTTTTCACTCATCTTTTTATTAACTAAAAAAATAATTAAAATAATCATAATACGAAAGACTGTCTATGTGCTTTTTAATCAAATAATCTTTTGTTGTTAAAGCTAAAAATAAGGCTGCAACTAGTTTTGGCGAATCTTCTATCTTTCCCATGTTGGGTGGTTTTATTCCTAACAAACATTTTGCGAGGGTTGAATAGACTATAACACCAACGATAGGCACTGCATAATTAACCAGCGTTAAACTCATGGTTTTAAAAGTATTATATTATTTTTTATTGCTTTTAAAAATGGATTGTGACGAACTATTAAAGTGTGAGGAGCAGGCAGACCACTCAGCAGACCACTGCCATAAAGAAATAATCGCAATAAAAAAGTTTGGCTGGCAACGCTATACATCTTCGACCGCAAACCAACATATTCTTGTATAACTGTCCCATTAAGTTCATCCTTCATCTTTCCAATCACTTTCTTGTTAACAGTTGAATGTAAAGGACTGTCTTTTGGATAGTCACATGTGTCGTACCATCCATCAACTCTTTTAGCTACTTCTGTTTCTAAGTCTTTGTAAAAGTCTTCTGTGGGGACGTCTAGAATAAAAGAGTCAGTGTCTGTGTAAAGTACTCTTGCTTCTGGGTACAGTGGTTTAAAGTAGTCGTACAGAAATTCTAACATCAATAACTTCGACAACTGTAATACGGTGAAGCCGATAAACACCGGTTTGTCTAACTTAACATCCTTTTTCTTCATCATGATGCCAACCAAGCTGTCGTTAAATCTTCTAAAGTCTTGATAGTTAGGTTTAGAGGCCAGCTTAATTGCTTGGTTTTCTTTTGTAACTAATTTTACATCTTTACGTTTGTGTGGGTTCTCCATGGTTTTACCAAAACAGCTGTTGTTCATCAGTTTAAAGAAGTCTTTTTCTGAAGCGTCAGTGGCTTGGGTTCTAAGATCGGTGTTCTTCATGATGTATGGCCTCATAAAGGGCTCTTGATCACAGATAATTATTCTGTGAACAGCGGTCAGTTTCAACCCGTGTCTTAAGTAAAACTGTAACAATCTGTAATGACACACATATTTAGTTTTGTGCCTAAGATTGGGAACAAGTTTAGGAGGTTCTGTGGGGCTCATCTTTAAGCTTTCTGCGGCTAGGGGGTAATCGTTGTGGAGATCGTGTAATTCTTTAGGATATTCTAAGTCTACTTCCAAGATTAGTCCTGCTGGATTATCAGGCGTAAGCTGTGACAACATTCCTAACACAGTATTGACATCATGAGGCCCTTTTATCATTTTAAAGTTACGTAATGGAAGCGGTTGACTCATGGCCCATCCATACAGATTGTTAGCGTCTAAGTACATTAGATAGTTGGACGGTTTAGTCGGGTCATAATCATCTAAATATTTGTTGTTGGCTTTGCAGTAAGGATGTGAGGCCATGCTAATACCTCCCCTTAGACCGTCTTCAATCATCTGGAGTGTGGGTAAATCAGAAATTAAGTCAATCTGGATGTTTGTAGACTTTAAGAATGCATCCCAAGAAAGGCCAGGCGCAGAGATGTAATGTGATGAGTCTAAGCTGTAATGTTTCATGCATGTAGATCTGTAATTCTGAAAGACGTCTGCCAATAAACACACGTCAGCCATCAAGTAGTGATCGTGATAATCGCCCATTGTTTGACAGTGTAATTCTGTCCAGGCCTTTTGAGCGTATTCATATTCAGAGTCAGTTATGTCTTTGCCTCTAAGACTAGAAAAGAAAGTGCCTTTAGGAGGAAGCGAGTCTTCGTCAAACCTGTCCCACGAGTTCATGTATTCATATGGATAGACGCCTTTACGCACTAAAGATGGGTCAAAATATTGTTTAGTGATTGGAAAGTCTTGTAGAGATCCCGCTAACTTATCTAAACTCCCCATCAGATGTTGGGCAGAGTCATAAAAGGATAAACAGTCAAGAGTAAAAGTCATGTACTTTTCTGAAGACTGTGCAATGCAGGTAACCCTCTTATATTCAGAAGTCACTGCTTGCATGATAAAATGAGAATCGTAGCCTCGTAGGTTATGAAAGAAGATAGGCAGTTTCCATTTTTGGGGGTCAACCTTAAGTTGAAGATTACAGCTGTTGTGCGCAGCCCCTCTGAATTTGCCAGTAATGTGATCGTGGTCTCTTACTGGCACGTCTTTACTGTTAGGTGTTAGCTCTAAGCCGCAAATCCAACAGTGAGTGGCTGAGTCATAACGTTCCTGGTCTTCAGGAGTCATAATAATGTCTGAAAGATTTAGTTGGTTGGAGTAGTAATTACGAAGTTGTTTCATCTGCTCTAAAAATCTACTAGCTGCGTTGGGACCTCTGTAAATCTCAGGTGTTGTGTGTCGGCCATCTGACCTAACAACAATAAACGCATAAGAACAGATCTGATGGTGGGTTAATAAGGTTGTTTTTTGTTCTTGTTCTTGTTGGGGGCCGTAGTACTGTGGCAAGAGCGATTCAAAGTCAGCATAAACCACGTATGGGCTCATCTGCATTTTGTGTACATTCTTAAAACTAACTTTAGACCCTGGTTTGGGCGTAAGAAGTTTAGTTTCACAGTCTACAAAACTTTTACAATGTTTCTTATGACTGGCAGCTGCTTCTATAGTAGGAATTCTGACCAAACACCTTCTACAAAGCCCTTGTTTAGCATGATCCTTTGACGTATAGGCTAACAGTCTGCTTATTGTTCTGATTAATACATAATGGCTCTTTGTACTATCCGCAAACAGTATCAAGTCTACATGATTCTTAAGTGAATCGCCTAAAGTAGGAGCATTGGGAGAAATCCTTAGAGGCACTAGATTATCTACTGCAGACCATGTGTATACGTTTACGGTGATTGGGGTGTTTTGCTCTTCAAACTGAGATATGCTTTCTATACTCACTGGAAAGGTTATGTTATCAAAGTTCAGCTCGTTAAGATGAGCCATATAATTAGATACTCTGTTTGCATGATTTTTAACAGGATGTAAATGCGCTAAAACGCACCACATAAAACACATGTTGTCATAATTATGTATGTTTAAGACTGCTCATTTTAACTCTAACTCTTTTGGGAGAGGAAGGTAAGAATTGCCAACTATAGGATAGAACTTTGTTTGTTTCAATATAATTTGAAGGACTGTTCCTTCAGACCAGCCAGAACCGCGCAATTTTGCTTCTTCACTTGCATGGTTAAATTGTGTAAGCATGTAATCAGCCCAGTCAGAGTTAAAGTCGTGATAGCTGATTACTTCTTTCTGTCTTGTTGAAACCCAAACTTGCATGTTATCGCCGTCGGGCGTTATATAATCAATCAGAATAGTTAACAACACTTTTACTGGCGGCTCGCGTTGAAGAGACTCTGGGATTTTAGAGATAGCATGTGTCACGCTTTCATGAACGTCTGTAGGGTTAATAATATCCATGTCTACTTCATTAAACGTATTGATTAATTGTTTGCCATTATCAAATACTTCCTCCCACATATATAGTTTTTCGCCCTTAAATTCTCCGCGTTTGGTCACCATTTTTAAAGCCACAATATTTACGTAAATTAAAAAAATAAATGTAAATAAAAGTAAGTAAACCTCGCTTTTTATTCTTCACCCAAGCGTTGCAACACTTCAAGACATGTTAACCTTACAATAACACCTGCTAATATTTTAGCTTTTTCTGAATCGCTACAGTCAATGTTCATCATTTTAATTGCTTCGTCAAATAGTTCACTATGATCTTTTATTATATTGTTTACATCATTCTCAAACCCAAATTCACTAAAATCAATGTTTAACACTTTCATTGTTTCGTTAAATAGTTCATTACAATTCTTTAAATCAGATTCACTGAGTTCGGCAGCCATTTTTAAATGTAAATAAATAAAAAAAATAATTGTAAGTGTAAATTCAGCTATTGTTTATTATTCATAGTCTTTTCTAATCGTAAAACCTGATCTTCATTAAAGCGAATAGCTACTCCTTCAGGGCTGGTAGAAACAGTCAGATTAGCATCTTCAGGAGTCATATTATCAACTAAAATAGCAAACAACTTTACAACTGGTTGGGGCCAAGAATCTGGTATTTTACTAACGGCTTCCACTACACTTTCTCGTATAGTTAGACGCTCAAAAAGATCATTAATCAATTCTTCAAACCTGCTCTTTAACTCTTCTCTATCGGCCCCCCCCCCCCCTCTCCTCCTCCCCAAATTCTGTATATATTATGAAGCTCTGTAAATACTTCGGGCTTCATTTTTTAAACCAGAATAAAAACAACAATTAAAAAATAAGTAAGCCGCGGCATGGGCCTGTAGCACGCTGCAATGCGCTCCGCCTATTGATCGTTGGCGGCTGAGGCCTATTTTGAGCTCTGGGGTTTTCCGCTCTCTGACAGCAGTTTGTAGAGTATTGATTTCTACCTTCCTTATTAACACACGCACAGAGTAATCATTAACAATCAAAATAATCAAACCAATGATAATGAAAGTGATTTATCTCCCTTTAATTATGCATAAAAGTAATTGTCTTCCCCTGAATAAATTATCTATTTATAGATCAGTGAGAGAGAATTGATTATTAAAAGTTGTGTTTTTGTGTTTAATTTGCTAAAGCTTTTAATATGAATATTGTACAAAGTAGATACTAAAAAGTACTTTAAAGCACAGTTGTTGTTTAACCTTTAAACCTATTCTGCTTGAATAAAAAACAATTTTAATAACAGTCACAATTATGCATAAACACTGTTGTCGTTCTTCTCTCTCAACCCCCGCCCCACATCCCCCTTCCATTTTCTTCTCTGCCCCACCCCAGTCTACAAACCATCCACGTCCACATCCTTTCCTAGCACATGCTTTTTCTTCCCCCGCTCTTATTCCACCTAATCCTCCCCCCCCCCCTCCATCTCTTACTACTCACTATCTCCATTACTTTTTGCTCATTACCTTTACCTTCCTAACCCCTAAACCCTACAATCCCCCCCCACCCACCAACCTCTTCTCCCCTCCTCAAGTTGATTTCTTGCCCTCACCCTTTTTTATTTTTTTTCTCTCTCCCCCCCCCCCCCCCCCCTTTATTAAGTATAATATTTCTCACCATTTAACTTCCTCGGTGTACCCCTTTGTTCTTCTCTTTGCCCTCTCTCTCTCTCTCTCTCTCCCTTACCCCCTCCACCACCACCTTTCCCTCCCACCGCCCCCTTTCCCCTTCCCTCCCAGCCACCCGCCCAACTATTCCTGTCCCCTGGTACCCTCCTTCATTCCTCCATCCCTTACCCCGTTCCCATAGCTCTTTTTTCTCTCTCTCCCCCCCCCCCTCTCTCTCTCTCTCTCTCTCCCTCTCTCCCTTTCTTTCTCACTATCTCTCTCTCTTCTCCACTTCTCTCTCTCCATCTCTCTCTTTCTTTCTATCTCACCCTCTTTCTCTCTCCCTCTCTCCCTTTATCTCTCTCTTTCTCTCTCTCTTTCACCCCCATGCGCACTATGCTTACATATGTATATGGGTGTGCTTATCTGGATGCGCACAGGCGCATACATGTCTGGGCGAGTGTATTTGTGTGTGTGTGTGTGAGTGTGTGTGTGTGTGTGTGTGTGTGTGTGTGTGTGTGCGTGTGCGTGTGCGTGTGTGTGTGGCGATGAATGTGTTTGATGTTGGGCATGTGTGAAAGATCGCCAAGGTTGATGCAGTGTATATGTGCGGGTGTGTGTGTGTGTTTATGTGGCGATGAATGTGTTTGATGTTGGGTATATGGGAAAAATCGCCAGGGTTGATGCAGGGTGTGTGTGTGTGTGTTGGGGGGGGGGGGGGTGGTGAATGCGTGTGTGTGTGTGTGTGTGTGTGTGTGTGTGTGGATGTGTGCGTGCATGTGTGCGTGTGTGTATGTGTGCGTGCGTGCGTGTGTGTGGTGTGTGTGTGTGTGTGTGGATGTGGGTGTGGGTGAGTTAGTGTGTGTGTGGGAGGGAGTGTGTGCGTGTGTGTGTGAGCACACCGACATGTTTTCCACTGCCTCTCCAACGATACGCTCGTGCAAGTGATTTTAATTCTCTTTGAACTTAATTCAGCTTCTGCTTTATGTGACAGGGACTTGGATGTGTGTGTGTGCGTGGTCAGTTGGCCAACCGTTTAGCCTGAAGAAGGTTTGTAATAAACCGAAAATTTGCTTTTTACAACGGCGTTACCGCGTTTTACTTGTTTGAGTCTTATTCATAAAATTATGAAAGCTTTCAGTTTGTACAGTATATATATTAATCCAAAAAGTGTAAAGTTGGGAATATGCCTGCAGTGGTTTTGTGCTTGTTTACGCCTGTAAACCACATGTGTTGTGTTGTCTGGGTCACTGGCGCGGCTATAAACGCCTGTAAACCACATGTGTGTGTGTGTCCCAGGAAGAGTTACTGAAAAGGGGGTGAGAGAATTGCCCCAAATTAGACAAACTGAAAGTAGGCAACCAAGTATAAAAATAACCACCATTAGAGACATATTCCCAAAACTCTTCACATCTGGCCACATTATACACACATCTCTCTCTCTCACACACACACAGACACACGCGCACGCAATCACTCGCTCACACACACACATATAAATGAAACAATATGTTGGGAGATTTGTTCTTTAGATCAGTTATCAGTTTAATATCAAAATTTGCTTGCTCAAACTTACGGGTAAGCCGCCAAACGCTGACATGCATGATGTAGCGATGTACAGCCACTGACACGCATGATGTAGCGATGTACAGCCACTGACACGCATGATGTAGCGATGTACAGCCACTGACACGCATGATGTAGCGATGTGCAGCCACTGACACGCATGATGTAGCGATGTGCAGCCACTGACACGCATGATGTAGCGATGTGCAGCCACTGACACGCATGATGTAGCGATGTGCAGCCACTGACACGCATGATGTAGCGATGTGCAGCCACTGACACGCATGATGTAGCGATGTGCAGCCACTGACACGCATGATGTAGCGATGTGCAGCCACTGACACGCATGATGTAGCGGTGTGCAGCCACTGACACGCATGATGTAGCGATGTGCAGCCA
>JAMYXO010003847.1:2500-17500 GCA_033310375.1 Conus canariensis | reverse complement strand
CTTTATTGGGGGGGGGGAGGGGGGGGGGGGGGGGGGCCCCCCCGGGGGGGGGGGGGGGGGCCCCCGGGGTTTCGGGGGGGGGGAGGGGGGGGGGGGGGGGGGAAAGGGGGGGGGGGGAAAGGGGGGGGGCCCCCTTTTTGGGGAGGGGGGGGGGGGGGGGGGGGGGGAAATTTTTTTGGGGGGGGGGGTTTGGGGGGGGGGGAAAATTTTTTTGGGGGGTTTGGGGGGGGGGGGGGGGGGGGTTTTTTTGGGGGGGGGGGGGGGGGGGGGGGGGGGGTTTTTTTTTTTTGGGGAGGGGGGGGGGGGAAAAAAGGGGGGGGGTTTTTTAAAAAAGGGAATTTTTAAAAAAGGGGGGGGCCCCCCCTTTAAATTTAAAAAAAGGAGGGGGGAAATAAAAAAGGGGGTTTTTTTAAAAAATTTAAAAAAAAAAAAAAAGGGGAATTCCCCAAAAAAACCCCCAAAACAAACACCCCCCCCCACCACCACACAAACAACACACAAAAAAAAAAACCCCCCCCCCCAAAAAAAACCCAAAAAAAAAACCACAAAAAAAAAACCCCCCCCCCAAAAACAAAAAAACCCCCCCAAAACCCCAAAACCCAAAAAAAAAAAAAAAACCCCCCCCGGGTTTGGCCCTTGGAAAAAAAAAAAAAAAAAAAAAAAAAATTTTTCCCCCAAAAAAAAAAACCCCAAAAAAAAAAAAAAAAAAAAAAAAAAAAAAAAAAAATTTTTTAAAAAAAAAAAAAAAAAAAAAAAAAAAAAAAAAAAATTTAAAAAAATTCCCCCAAAAGGGGGTTTTTTTAAAAAAAAAAAAAAACCAAAAAAAACCCCCCCCCCCCAAAAAAAAAACCCACAAAAAAAAAAACCCAAAAACTAAACCCCCAACCCCCCCCAAAAAACCCCAAAAAATTTTAAAAAAATTTTTTTTTTTTTTTTTTGGGGGGGTTTTTTTTTTTTTTTTTTTTTTTGGGGGGGGGTTTTTGGGAAATTTTTTTTGGGGGGGCCCTTTTTTGGGGGGTTTTTTAAAAAAAAATTTTGGGGGGCCCCCAAAAGGGGGGGGGGGTTTTTTTTTATTTTAAAAGGGAAAAAAATTAAAAAAAAATTTTTGTTTTTTTTAAAAAAAAATTTTTGAAAAAAAAAAATTTGGGGAAAATTTTTTTTTTTCCCCCCAAATTTTCCCCCCCAAACCCCCCCCCCCCCCGGGGGGGGTTTTAAAAAACCCCCCCCCGGGGGGGGGGGCCCCCCCCCCCCCCCCCCCCCCCCCCCCCAAAACCCCCCCCCCCCCCCCCCCCCTTTTTCCCCCCCCCCTTTTTTCCCCCCTCCCTTTTTTTTTTTTCCCCCTCTTTTTTTCCCTCCCCCTTTTCCCCCCCCCTCTCTCCCCCCCCGGGCCCCCCCCCCCTTTTGGTTTTTTTTTTTTTTTTCCCCCCCCCCCTTTTTTTAAAAAGAGAAAAGGAGGGGGAGAGGGAAAAAAAAGGGGGGGGGGGGGGGTTTTTTTTGGGTGTGGGGGGTGTGTGTGGGGGGGGTTGCGGGGGGGTTTTTTTTTTTTTTTGGGGGTTGGGGGGGAAAAAATTTTTGGGGAAAATTTGACTGATCTTTAAATTTTTTTAAAGTTTTTTTTTCCACCCCCTTTGATAAGCATTTTTTTAAAAAATTTTTGTTATTGTATATGTTTTGGGGAAAATTTTGGGGGAAATTTTTTTTTTTTTTTTTCTACGCATAAAATTTTTTTTTTTCCTACAATTTTGGAAGGACCCGAAGGGGGGTTTCTATTCCCCTTTTTGCAGTTTTTTCCATTTAGATTGTCGGTTTTTATGATTTTTTTTTGCATCCCAAAATTTTAATAAAGAAAGCACGTTTTCTTCAATGGCAGCCTTTTTTGGGAAAAAACGAAAATCGGAAAAAAAAATACTAAAAAATTGGGGGCACAAATTTAGATAAATGAAAAATTTTTGGGTTTTTCAGAAAAAATTTTTTTGATTGAGAAAAAAAATTTTTTTTAAAATTTTAAACAAAAAAAAAGGGATCATTTGTCCTCTAAAATTTTTTCAGTTTAAAAAATTGGGGGGGGGGCCCTTTTGGGTTTTTTTCAAAAAAACCCCCAAAAAAACCCAAACATTTACGAAGGGGCCCCCCAAAAAGGGGGTTTGGTTTTTAGCCCCCCCAAAAACCTTTTTAGATCAACAAAAAAAAAACCGTAAATATAACACAAAACTGGTACCCAAATATCGCCTGGCCCCAAAAAACAGGTGTGACGTATTTTGTGTTTTTTACACTTTTTTTCGCAGAGGAGAGAAAAAAAGAGACAGACAGAGACAGACAGACAGAAACAGAGAGGAGAGAGAGGGAGAGAGGGGAGAGAGAGAAAATTTAGAGGGAGAGAGAGGGAAATTTGGGGGTTTGGGGGGGATTCGGGATGAAAAAAATATTTTTCCTCAGGGGGGGGAAAAAAGATAGGGGGGGGGGGGGGGGGGGGGGGATTTTAGATTCCCCCCGGGGGGGTGTCAGCATCCCCCAAAATGCCCCCGGGGGGCATTCTAGCATCCCCAAAAAGCCCCCCGGGGGAATTTTGGTATACAAAAAAGCCCCCCCGGGGGGGATTCTGGGTACTGAAACGCCCCCCGGGGGGGCATTTTTGGGGGTAATAAAAAAGCCCCCCCCCGGGGGGGGATTCTGGGTTTGGGGGGGGTTTTGGGGGGGTTACCCCCGGGGCACGCAGACACCCCTGCAACTTTTAAAAAAATTTCGGGTTAATATTTTTAAAAAGGGGAAGGGGAAATCGCACAGCGACACACACAAAAAATTTTTCCGCACAGGGGGTGCATATGTATCCCCACACCACACACACAAAACCCCCCAAAAAACAACACACACACACACATACACAAAAAACACACACACACCACCCCACCACCGCAAAACACACCCCACAAAACCCCCGCACACACACACACGAAAAACAAGCCAACAGGGGGGCTTGCACAAAAAAGCACCCCCCACACGCGCGCCGCCACAAAAACCCCCAACAGACGATGCGCGTACCCCCCAAAACACACACACACACACACCACACCACACCCCCCAAAACACAAAACACACACACACACACAAAACAAAATACGAAAACATAAACGCGCGGCGGCATGCACGCCCCCACACACATACATAAAAGCATGCATGCCCCCAGGGGTTTAAAGCACGCGCACACACTCACACACCACACACACACACAACACACACACACACACACACACACACACACACCCCCCACACCCCCACACCACATCCACCACTCCACACCAACCACACCACACCACATCACACACACACACACCACACACACACCCCACACACAAAAACACCACCAAGGCCAGATTTTTTAATTTTCAGGATTTAAAACACCACCCCCACACACACCCCACACCCCACACACCCCAAAAACACACACGAAAAAAAACATTTCCCCCTCACACATGGGGGCATGTTGGGGACCCCCCCTGAGACGTTAAAATACGTACGAAAACACACACACCAAAAAAATTACGTATGTTCATGTACACATCATATTTTAAAAAAAAAAAATTTGGGACAAAAAAGAAGAAATCTAGTTCCCCATCAAATACCCCCCCCGGGGGAGCTCTACCGGGGAAAAACCCCCAAAACTCACGCAGGGGGGCCAGCTACAACTCCCAGGAGTTTTTCACAGGGCGCTCTCTCTTTTTTTTCCCCTCTTTTTTCCTTTTTTCTCTCTCCCCTTTTTCCCCCCTTTTTTGTCACAAAACCCCAAAAAAACACACACACACACAAACCCCCCACACACACCCCCCACTCCCCCCGTACGCACACACGCGCATGCACACACGCACGCACCACACACACACCCACACACCACACAAACACAAAAACACACACACTCACGACACTCGGGCAGCGTTAGATTGTACTGAAAGGGAGAAGGAGAAAAAGGCTGACGATCCATCCAAAAAAGGGGGCACGTTTTTTTTTACGCGCTGAGCACGCGCGCTCCGCAGGCACTATACCCACCCGACCCCCGACAGTACAGTACAAAATTACCCAGGGTCGGTGGGAAAAATTTTTGTGACACAAAAAATTTTTTTTTCCCCTTTTTGTGTACCCAAAAATTTTTCCCCGGGGAAAAAAGGAAAAATGCTTTTTTGGGTTTCCCAAAAAAAAGTAGAAGGAGGAGGAGGAGGGAAGAAGAAGGAGGAGGAGGAGGGGAAAAAAAAGGAGGGGGGGCAGGAGAAAAAGAAGAAAGAAGAAGAAGAAGAAGAAGAAGAAGAAGACGGGGAAAAAAAAAAAAGTAGAAAAAAAAGAACAAGAAGGGAAGAAAAAAAAGATCGAGGGGAAAAAGAAAAAGGAGGAGGAGGAGGAGCAGGAGCGGAGGAGAAAAAAGAAGGAGGGGGGGAAAGGGGGGAGGGGGAGAAGAAGAAGGAGGAGGAGGGGAGGAGGAGAAGAAGAAGGAGGAGGAGGAGGGGGGGGGGAGAAGAGAAGAAGGGGGGAGGAGGAGGAGAAGAAAAAAGGGGGAGGAGGAGGGGAAGAAGGAGGAGGAGGAGGAGGAGGAGAAGAAGAAGGAGGGGAGGAAAAGGGGAGGAGGAGGGGAAAAGACCTTAAGGTACGCATACTCGTTTCTTTATATAGAAAGAAAACACCCCCTTTTGGTTTGGGGCCCTTTTTCCACACAAAAACTAGCAATTGGGGATGCTGCACCACACACCCACAAACCACACCCCCAAACACACACACACCAAACACCACACACATACATACACAACACCGCACACACGCCGCTCGCACGCACGCCAACGCAAAACACACACGCGCGCCCGCGCGCGCGCACACACACACACACACGCACACAAACACCCACCCCACAACACACAGCTACTACTAAAACACACCCACACTCACCCCACACCCACACACACAAAAGCCCCACACACCACACACACACACACACACACACCACACACACAACACACACACACACAAACACACCCACCCACCCACCCACCCACCCACCCAACACACCAGCTACTACTACATACACCCACACTCACACCCGCACCCACACACAGAATAGCACACAACACCACGCGCGCGCGCGCGCGCGCGCGCGCACACACACACACACATACACCCCACACACACACACACACACACGCACACACGCACCAACACACACACACACTACCACACACACACACACAAAACACACACACAAAACACACTAACACAGTAACACACACACACACACACACACACACACACACACACAACACACACTAACACTAACACTAAACACACTAACACACCACACACACCACACACACACACACACTTACACCACACACTCTTACACACACACACACACACACACCACACACACACACACACACACGTACCCCGCGCAAATGTCCCGTTGTGATGGAGGAGAAGAAGGACTTGACTGACGATCTATACAGTGGTGAGTCACGAGCCTCTAAGACGTTGAGCAGTGATTACCGACAGCATTGCACACATGCAGGGGGGTTCACAAAGACCGGTGAACTGCTCGGACACAATTGATCCTTCTTCAAGATGTGCCCAATAACCGCGGATTGGACGGGACCGGATACAGCTCCACAGAAGAAGAAGAAGAAGGAGAAGAAGAAGAAAGGAGAGAAGAAGAAGAAGAAGGAGGAGGAGAAAAGGGAAAAAGAAGAGGAAGAAGAAGGAGAAGAAGAAGGAGAAGGAGAAGAAGAAGGTGGAAGAAGAAGAAGAAGAAGAAGAAGAAAAGATTTACTAGCTCAAACATGTCGTTTCGACATTTCCAAAGGCCTACAATTCAACATTTTAGTCTCAAACAAATATCTGTGATAATCATTGCCAATACTCAACAGAAATACAAGTCATTTACAAATGCTTGCCCAGGAATTTGTGATATATATGCCAAAATTTTTTTCGGTTAGCTTAGAAAATGAAAGCCTGAAATTGACGCTCGTTAAGGAAAACGAAAGCTTCGAATTTTCGTTAGCATTTGTGGTTTGATTTCCCATAACTCCATTTGAATATTCAACCGGGAAACGTTTGTTCCTGGCTGTTGAGTGCAAATTTTACGCTCTGCGCTATACATTTCTTTGTACTGAAACAAAACACTTGGCTTTTGACTTGCTTGATCATACAAACTAATGATAGCTAACTTGGTTGTGTCTGTGTTTCATGCGCACACACACACCACACACACAACACACACACACACACACACACACACACCACACACAACACACACACCACACACAACACACACACACACACACACACACACACACAACACAACACCACACACACACACACACACACACACCACACACACACAAAAACACACACACACACACACACACAACACACAACACACACACAGATGAGGCAACCATTCCAGATATCTGAAACGATTTTGTAACCTCTCCATCTCTCTCTGTTTTGACACTAAGCGGGCATTTTCCTTGTTATGAGAAGGCAAAATTCCCAGAAAAACAACAACTGAGGTATGGTTTTGATTAAAAACCCTGTAAGATGAGGTACACCACTTCCCATCAATACCTCTCCCTCCCCCTTCTCCCCCCCTCCCCTTCCTCACCCCCCTCCACCCCTTCGCCTCGTAAGGGTATGGTCAACGGTCCCCCATCCTCTCTGTCCATCCCTTCATTCCCTTGGTCATTTGTCGTCCAGTGGGACCTGGTGTGTGACCAAGCCTACTTAACCCACCTGACCACCACCGTCTACTACTGCGGCGTGATGTTGGGAGGCTTCGTCTGCGGCTACCTGTCCGACTACTTCGGTCGTCGGCCAGTGATACTGACCACTCTGACGGGCGTTACCCTCTTTGGGCACCGCTCTGGCCTTTGTCCGGGACTTCCCCACCTTCGTGGCCCTCCGTTTTGCGCTGGGTTTGCTCATGCAGGTAAAGGGTGAATGTTGGCGTGACAGGTAAGCGTGAATGTGTTGCTGTTATGCTGGGTCAAGAGAGAGAGAGAGGGAGGGAGGGAGGAGGAGGGAGAAGAGAGAGAGAGAGAGAGAGAGGGAGGGAGAGAGAGAGGGGGGAGAGGCAAGGTTGTGTTTGGCCGGTCAAGGGTTAATGGGATGTGTCGGGTAAAGAGAGGCAAGGTTGTTTGGCCGGTAAAGGTTAATGGAATGTGTCGGGTTGAAGTGACAAAGTGTGATGTGGCTGGTAGCGGTGAATGTCACGTTGTCAGGAATTGCTTGGCCGGTGAAAGGGTTAATGTGATGTGTTGGGTTAAAGTGGTAATGTGATATGGCTGGTAACGGTTCAATGTCACGATGTTAGGAATTGCTTGGGCCGGGAAAGGGTTAATGTGATGTGTTGGGTTAAAGTGATAATGTGATATGGCAGCTAACAGTTGAATGTCACATTGCCAGAATTCGCTTCTGGCCGGAAAGGGGTTAACGGGGTTGGTTGGTGTGAGGTGTAGTAGAGGCAGTGTTACGTGGCAGGCAAATGTTATGTGGCACTTAGAGGTTAAAGTTAGGTGCTGGGTAAAAAAAAAGTTGATATTGATTGGCAGGTAAGGGGTTAATATCGTGTGTGAGGTCACAACCTAATGGTGTGCATCTATGTTAATCTGTCTCTTTGGCTATCGATGTACGTAGCAGCTAGACGCCTTATCGTCTGCCTGTGCTACAGGTGTATGAACAGGCGGAGTGCTTTTATGGGTGTTTGCACCTGTTTGTTTTAATATCTAGAACATGACCTTTTTTTTTAAGAGAAGACACATGCTTCCAAGTGTACATGTAGATAGATGTATTGATAGAAGAATAGTATACATATGTTTGAACTTATACATTATTTGTTCTAAATGTTATTGCTTTCATGCAATGCTTTTATTTATCTGTTTGTTTATTTTTTCATTTTATCTTCTTGAGAGCTGGAGCTTTCTCAGTTCTTGTGTGTGTGTGTGTGTGTGTGTGTGTGGTTGTGTGTGTGTGTGTGTGTGTGTGTGTGTGTGCGTGCGTGCGTGCGCGCGCGCGCGCGCGGGTGTATGGGTGTGTGTCCCTGTATTACGGTTTCTTGAAACAAAAAGTCAACTACACTATTTCGGATCCGTTTAGAAGGAACAATAATCACAGTGTCTTATGTTTACCTGCATTTGTAGTGTACTCATGTGTAGCCAGTAGCTTGTCGGAATGGAACAAGGATATTACCAACAAGAACATCCAGTCAATGTACAGTTTTCTGCAAAACGAGTGTGCATGTACGTGCACAATTCTATATAACGAACCCATACTCACACATATATTTTATATATATATATATATATATATATATAGAGAGAGAGAGAGAGAGAAAAGAGAGAGAGGAATATGTTTTTCCTCACCTTGTAGAAGAGAAAAGGACAGGAAGAAAAAAAAAAATCTGCTGGGCTACAATTAATGTTAAAAATTTATTGTTTATGAACATTAACATCAAGCAGCCCAGATGGATATTGGTTAACCCCTGGCAAGCGTTGTCGAATCAGTCACCCCGAACGGGTTTATACCTGTGGTTATTAAGTCCAAGTGTTGATTGATGGTTGATGGTCGTGTCTCCATTAGGATCGGTCTGGCTGCTTCTTTTTCGCGCCCCCCCCCCCTCCCCTTCCTTTTATTTATTTATTTTTTTAAAAACGATCTTGTTGCTTCGTTGCATCGCCTGTTTTTAAATTTTGTAAACGTCAAGACAGTACCAGAAATCCAGGTTTTTAACATTAGCCTGTCAAAATTGAGAAAGAGAGGGGGTTAGTTACCGCCAAGGACATAGGCAAAGTACAGGACAAAACACAATGCATTTTCCCACCTCTTGAGCCCTTCTTCAGGCAAAAACCAATAAACATTTAGGACAGTGGACACGAAAAAACGAGAAACCACTTACTCTCATATTCGGCGCACGACCAAAAATGGTCATGCGCCGAATATGAGAAATAAGTGGTTCTTCGTGTCCCTGCCTAAATGTTATTTGTTTTTTGCCTGAAGAAGGAAGACCCAGAGGTCAAAATGCATTGTGTCTTGTCCTGTACTATGTTTTTTCTATGTCCTTGGCGGTAACTAACCCCCTCTCTTTCTAAATTTTCTTCATTTTCCGCCCTCAGTCACTCCGTTTTGAAAATTACCATGTCAGTTAATCGATGAGTTAGTTAGTCAGTCTGTTCACCTGTCGGTTTGTCTGTCTGTCTGCCTGTGTGTCCCTCTTTCTTCAGTTATTTTAGTCATTCATTGACTCAGTCCGATCCGTCCTTCATTCCTTAGATCGATCAATTCATTCATTTAGTCAGTCAGTGGCTCATTCAATTTATCATTCATTCAATCGTTCTTTCATTCATTCAGTCATCCTGTCTGTCATTCTTTCAGTCATCTATCACAGATCATCAGCCGTCGATCCCCCTCTTTCACACTCCTCAGGCAGGCAGCGGGCAAAAAGGGGGCAGGCAGACGATCTTCGCCCATTCATTTACCACCACCGGTCGGACGGTCATTCAGTCTTTCAGTCATCATCATCAGTCAAGCAATGGCCCTTTTTCAGGTTGTCATTCATCCAATCTACCAGTCAGTCAGTCAGTCTCAGTCATCGAGGGCTTTCATTATTCATTCATTCATTCATTACTCTTTCATATATTTGTTCTTTCCTTCAGTGAGTTTTATTTATTAGTCAGTGGGCATTCATTTATCCAGTTAGTATCATCAGTCATGGTCACCAATTACCCAGTCAGTCATATCAGCAGTCATCAGGTCAGTGGGTCTTTCATTTTCCATTCAGTCAGTCATCAGTCTTTTCATCGTCGGTCTTTTCATGTTCCATTCGTCATCAGTCACATCATTTATCCTGTCAGTCATCTCAGCAGTCAACCGTCAATCAATCATCAGTTATCAGTAAATTGGTCTCAGATTTTTTCATTATTCAGTCTAACCTGAGCTGTCTTCAAAAAAACTGTGTGAACCTTACTTACCCATTATATTTTTCTCTACTGGGGGATCATTTACTGGTATTCTGCACTTCCCCATTTGCAAATTAAACTTCAGGTTTGGGAAAATCCCCGAGGAAAAACTAACCCCCCCGAGTCTGACCCCTGTGTTTTTTTTTAATGGGGGTTCCACAATTGGTAATCGGTCCACGAAACCCTTTTTTAAATCTTTTCGTTTTGATTAAAGGGTTTTCATTTATCCTTCCCCGTAAACCTGCGACAAGGACTCGTGGGTAGCAGTGGTGTTTTTGCGGGATGGTCCGCACTCAGTACGCTTTTGAAAAAAAAATTATATATTATATATTTTTATTTTATTTTTAATAATATATATATTTTTATAAAATATTATGGTGAAACTTTTGTAGGGGGGAAAAACGGCAGGGTAAAATTCTTCCGTTTTTTACTTCAATGATTTGCAAAGATTTTAAAAAAAACTTTTAAAAGGGGGGGTTGGGGGGAAGGGGGGGAAAGAAGAAACGAGTGAAAAATCAGGGGAAAATGAATTAATATGATTAAAACCCCTTTTCAAAACATATGGGGAAACCTTATAACCCCCGAAGACAAACCCCTTCATACGCCTGCTCCGAGGCCTTTGCCCCTGGATGGGGCGATCGGGGGAAACACGGTATTGGGTTGCTCCCTTGGGATCAAATGGTGAATTTCCACAAGCTAAAAATGTGGGTTTTCTCACCCCAAGGGTTAAAAAAAAAATAAAAAGCAGCCCAAGCAGCCAGCAAGGGGGGAAAGAAAACGAAAAAAAAGCGTGGACGAGTAATTGCTAAAAAAATTTAAAACCAGTTTAAATACAAGGGGATAATATTCATTTCATTAAAAAATCATTGGGCATTCTTTCATTAACCAAAATTTCTCGAGAAAGCAAAACTGAATTAAAATTGCTCGACAACCTTATGTAAGTCCTCAATTCGGACTCTCTTCATACAAATAGATATTAGGATACCCCAAAAACTTGAAAATTAAGACGTTTTCATTGGGTCTTGTGTTTTGTGTTGTTTTTTTTTTGGGGGGGTGTGTGTGGTTGTTGTGTGGTTTGCGCGCGGCGCGCACCGCACATTTTTGGGGTGTGGTGTGTGTTTTGTGTTGGTGGTTGGGTTTGTTGGCGCGCGTACAGCACTTGTGTTATATGTTGTGTTGTGTTGCGGCGTGCGTGGTGCTGCGTTTTTGGGTTTGTGGTGTGTGTGTGTGTGTGTTGTGTGTTTGTGGTTGTGGGTTTTGTTTATAGTATACAGGACACAGTTGGGTCCTTTCAAATCTTTTCAACACAAAAAACTTTAAAAAAGTCGAGGGAAAAAGCAAGTATTTACAAAAAATTTACAGCGGGGCAGAAACATTTTGTACAAACCCCACTTTCCCTTGGGGTTGAAAACCCCTTACAAAAAACCCCTGTTAGTAAGAAAACAAACCGGAAAAAAGTTACCACGAGGAACAAAATTTCATTGTTTCCCCAACCAAAGGCAATCCGACCCCAAAACCACATTTTTAAGGGGAAAAAAGGAATTTTAAAACTTCCAAAAAAATTTTAAAACCCAAAGCCCATCCCCCCTATATTAATGATTTAAAGTAATCACCGATAACGCGAAAAAAAACAGGGGGCCCCACATCGCCGGGGTTTTTAAACACCCCTGCAGTTTATATTGGTTTTTTCAAATTTTGATCCACAATTCATTTTATCTTACCATTACATTTTTTTTATAATACCTTAACATAAAAACCCCCCCGTTTATTTTGATCTAATTGACCCAAAAAAAATTTTGTTGATAAAATAAAAAGCGTTTTTACCTTTTTCATGAAACAACGGTGAATTTTGGGTTTGTTTTTTTTTGTATTCCTTTTTTTTTTCGAACGATATTGTTATTATCTAGTACTAACAAACAAACAACAAAAACTAACAGCCCCTCATCACCACCATCAAAATCCGGCTAGCATGCGTCATTTCCCACAGTGGGGATGTTGTTCCTCTTTGTTGGCCACATGTTCCCAGTTCGGTGACTAAGTACAACATTATGATGGAACACATCTTGAACATTGTACATGAATCATAGGACAATAACACCATGGAATGAACGAAACATATGGGTCATCGTCATCATCGTCATCATCATCATCATCACCATCATCTTCGTCATCATCATCATCATCGTCATCGTCATCATCATCATCATGATCATCATCATCATCATCATCATCATTTTCGTCGTCGTCATAGGTGAACTTATGTGAATGAGTGGACGGATACACATCCCAGACAGACACACGCACAGAAAGGTATGTGCAAAGGCTATCTGAGGTAAAATTGGGTTTTTGAATAGATGAGTAGGTAGATAGATCAGTAGTAAATAATATATTTATTGTAAACAATTTGGGTATTTTTTGCTCCATAAAAAAAACCTAACACAGAGTAACTTTTATTCAAGACTGGCACAGCCTTTTAAACTTGAATAAAGTCAGACAAATACATAGACGAACAATCTAATAGTGGGGGAAAAAACAAGCGCAGGCCAAACCCAACTGAACTATCTTCATAGTAATGACTTGGCAAAGATTTGGACTTAAGGAGGGGGGGGGGGGGGGGGGGGGGGGGGGGGGGTAATTTGAAGATGGAGAAACGGGAACAGGGAAATTAAAAAAATATGTTACAGATATGGAAAACTCTTCACTAGCTGCATAAGGGAACCATCGCAATCTCTTTTGAAGGCAGATATATTTGTATTGCCTGCTCCGAGGCCTTTCGTCCGCTGGGTCGGACTCATCAGGGAGACACGGCTGGTTGTGTCTGCGCTCCTGGCGTCAAATAGAGACACACCACAGTCCATAATACTGTGGTGTTCCCCACCACCAAAGAGTGCAAAAAAGAATCCAATGGCACTCCCAAAGCAGCCAGCGAAGAGTAGTAAATGAAACCAAACGAAAGTGTGGGGAGGAAAAAAGTTGCTGAAAAACTAAAGACATTATGCAAAACAGTAAAAATAAAGGGGACAATCTTTGAGCCTACGCTTGAGGATCCACCCAAAGATGCAAAGGAGATCAAAAGACAAACACACAGACGGACAGAAACAAATACAAATAACCTCAATTTAATCAAAACAAAAATCGGAAATGAAATGAGGCAGGGAACAGTAAACGATAAACAGTAAACAAGTTGGGGTATTTTTTTCTCCCATAAGAAAACCTAACACAGAGTAACTTTTATTCAAGACTGGCACAGCCTTTTAAACTTGAATAAAGTCAGACAAATACATAGACGAACAATCTAATAGTGGGGGAAAAAAAAAGCGCAGGGCCAACAACTGAACTATCTTCATAGTAATGACTTGGCAAAGATTTGGACTTAAAAGGAGGGGGGGGGGGGGGGGGGGTAATTTGAAGATGGAGAAACTGGGGGAAAATGGGAAATTAAGAAAATATGTTACAGATATGAAAACTCTTCACTAGCTGCATAAGGGAACCATCGCAATCTCTTTTGAAGGCAGATATATTTGTATTGCTGCTCCGAGGCCTTTCGTCCGCTGGTCGGACTCATCAGTCCGACCAGCGGACGAAAGGCCCCGGAGCGGCAATACAAAAAAATATCTGCCTTCAAAAGAGATTGCGATGGTTCCCTTATGCAAACTAGTGAAGAGTTTTCATATCTGTAACATATTTTCTTAATTTCATGTTCCCAGTTTCTCCATCTTCAAATTTCCCCCCCCCCCCCCCCCCCCCCCCCCCCCCCCCCCCCCCCCCCCCCCCCCCCCCCCCCCCTTTTAAGTCCAAATCTTTGCCAAGTCATTACTATGAAGATAGTTCAGTTGTTGGCCTGCGCTTGTTTTTTCCCCCACTATTAGATTGTTCGTTTTATGTATTTGTCTGACTTTATTCAAGTTTAAAAGGCTGTGCCAGTCTTGAATAAAAGTTACTCTGTGTTAGGTTTTCTTAGGGGAGCAAAAAATACCCAACTTGTTTACTGTTTATCGTTTACTGTTCCCTGCCTCATTTCATTTCCAATATATTTATTGATAGATAGTCGACTGACAGACAAATATATGGGGGTTTATAATTAGATAAATCTTTAGAGAGAGAGAGAGAGAGAGAGAGAGAGAGAGAAAAAGAGAGAGAGAGAGAAGAGATAAACAGATGGATAAAAGGAAGATAGATAGATAGAGAGAGACAGATTGACAACCAGATAGAAAAACAGACAGATAGTCTAAATAAATAGACAGGTAGATAGATTTTTCTTTTCAGTTGCATATGTATATATATATATTATATATATATATATACATATAATGAATACATATCTATATGTATGTACATGTGTGTATATATATATATATATATATATGTAATATATATATAGAGAGAGAGAGAGATACATATATAGAGAGACAGATATATGCATGTGTGTGTATATATATATTATATATATATATTTTATATATATATATATATGAGAGAGAGAGAGAAGAGGAGAGAGAGAGAGAGAGAGAGAGAGAGAGAGATTTATGTTCCTTTGTTTTCTTGTCCTCTTCTCTTCGTTTTTGTTTTTCATTTCCCTTTTCTGTTCATTCTTCTATTGTCTTGTTCTCTGTATGTGATTTTCATCATGCTTTCTTTGTGATTCGCTTTGGGTCTAGTTGTGAACCAACCACCTTCATTTATTTCTGTTTATAGGTCTCGTGATTGTTGATGGGTATACTTTTCACTGGAAGGGGCAGACTATTCCAAAGAATCGGTGCTGCAGGGAAGACAATTCCATGGGGTTCCTGTATCTTGGTGCGCGCTTTTATTTCTAATTTCTTTCTGGGTGGTGCTGCTTCACCATTTACAAGGTACCCAGCCATCGGAAACAGAGTGGGAATGTCGGTTGTTACAGGTACACATGTTCTGTGTGCATCTTAGAACCGCTCTCTGAGTTCAGACTTGTGATTTGAAGAGAAAAGAAAAAAACAAAAAATTTTGATTTTAAGTTTATTCATTGGCGTCTTTCAGGAGG
>JAMYXO010000384.1:40000-49753 GCA_033310375.1 Conus canariensis | reverse complement strand
AGAGAGATCAGCAAGACTAAAAGTGTTTTTAAAAAAAAACCAAGAAAAATTTTCGATTTTCAAGTGAGCAAAATAAGAAAAAAATATCCAAAGAATTTTATATAAAGGGACACAACTTTAGCGAACGAATAAGAACCCCTGTTTAGAGAGCAAGGCGTCACATTAGCAAGTGTTAAAACACCCTTTTTATTTTTTTCAATAAGTCCGGGGTGTTTGGGCCTTTACAGGCGGCGGTGGGGGGGGGCCCAGTGCCACCGGGGCCCGCCAACAGATTAAAATCATGGGAAAAAAAAACAATTTCGTTTCACCTTGCAATTTTATTAAAAAAAATTAGCCAGAAAGGGCCCAAATAGACTCTTTCCCTGGATAATAGGGGGGATCGTTAGCTGGCTTTTGTCTGCTCCCCAAAGTAAAGTAGTTGGCTTTTTTTTCCCCGAGCTTTTTGGGAAATTAGTTGTCTTAATATTTGGGGGGTTTTCTTTAGAAAGATAAAGACCAAGAAATTTCCTAGGGCCCAGTTAACCCAAATATCAAGTGCCGTCTTTTCATATTATGGTCATTATTTCTTGGGACCCGGGGATTAAAGGGGGGGGGTTTTGGGGGGGTGGGGGTTGGTGGGGTTTCTTTTTTTATTGCTATTGCTGGTTTTTGAATTTTTTGTCTTTTTTTTCCGACCTTTCTTTTTTTACCAGCCAAAGGGGGATTTCATTATTTGGGTTTATTATTTTTCCTATTGAAGTTGGGGTTCGGGAAGGCAAAATGTTTTAAACCCAAAGTGCCAACAGCAAAGGGTCTACTTTCATCTTGCGTATTGCAAAACATTTTGGTACCTTTTAATATTTTGAAGGAAAATAAATTGCAAAATTTTAATTTAAAATTCCTCAAAATTTGCAAAATTTACTGTTTTTGGGGTCAAAGCCATTTGAAAGGACCCAAATTATGTTTGATCCCCGTTTGGTTTTCGAACCAGAAAAACACCAAACATAATTTGGGAAGGGAGTGGGTTTAGTCGTTCTACCCCCCGCCTTGTTAGCCCTTTAAAGAATACCCAAAAATAAATGTTGTCCCTGCCCGTTTTATGCTCTTGCTCTTGGACCGAGGTGAACAGTTGTGCCCGAAGGAAAGATGTGTAAGGGGGATTCCAATCATAGTTATACTTTCTATGCCCAAACCCCCCAAAAATAAAGGGTGCCCCAAACCCTGATTTTAAAATCCAAAAAATTTTTCTAAAGTTGTCTTTTGGGGCAAATTTTCAAATTCGTTTTTTGATCCTTTCAAAAGCCTTGTAATTTTTTCTGTTGCTGAAAGGATTAAACGTTTTGTCATTTGGTAATTTCCCTTGAGTTAGACAAAAAAAAAGGTCTGAAGGTGTAAAAAATAAACATACACTGCCCTCCCCAAAGGGACGGGTTTTTTTTTAAAATACCAGCAACGCATCCACACCCATTGATGCACAAAAACGCAAATTTAAAAACTGGTTCGATAAAATGCATGGAGATAACCCACACTTTGGGGATGTAGCGTTTTTTTAAAGGAGGGTTAAGAAAACGATCCAATGGGTCAAACCTTTACTTAAAAGGGCGTCAGCTGAGTCACAAAATGTTAGGGGTTCATTGTTTATTTTAAATTTTTGTGCGGCCCAAGAATTTTTTGCATTGATATTTGAACACTTTTTTTTAAATTTTTTTTTAAAAATTTTGAAACAAAACAACTCAAGCAGCCTTCGTTTTTAAAATTGTATTGTAAGAATGCAAAAACCAAAGGGGTCGCACTCCTGAAAATTTAAAAAGTCGTATGGTTAATTAATAATCCAGAAAAAAATAGATTCAAAATTGAAAAGGAGGAAACTTATACCCATTAACCATCCTAGGTTTTACGGGTTTTGTCCTAAAAGAAGAAATGATAATTTCGACTTTCCTAAAAACAACCCAAGCAAATTAAAAAATTTTTCTTTAAAACCTAAAAAGAAGAGTTTATTTTTTGTGTAGAGCTGCTAAAATGTTGGGTTTAAAATCGTTTTCTTAAAAATTTAGGTTAAACAACAAACTATTTTGGGGAGTATCCCTCGATCTTGCTTAATCCTTTTACTCTATGTCTTTTGGGGAACCCGAACTGATGAAAATTTATGAGGGAAGGCCTCAACGTTTTAAGAGCTCTTCCTGGGGAAAGCTGCAATTTCGATTTGAAATTATTCAATTTCCCTAATTTTCAGTTTTAAAAGATTAGCTTGTGGGGGGGTCAATCATTTAATATAAAACACAGAAAACAGGGGGAAATTTTAATTTTAACCTGACATTGTTTTGAAATAAAAAAAAAAACGTTATTTTTTTAAAAAAAGTCACTGGCCAACGATTCGGGGGGTTCTTACCCTAAGGGGTGTAACTTTAGAATTAAAAGACCTTGGGAGACTTGAGGACTTTGGGAAAAAAAACGGTGAAGAAGGGATTTTAATGGTTTTGGTCATAAAGATGGGGTTTTTATAAAAAACAAAGAGGGTTTACGACAAACAAAAAGGGTTTTCCCAAAAAAACACTACGCAATGTAGAACAAATAATGGGTCGTATTTAAAATAAAATAGTTCGAAAAAAGACAACAATGGCACTTAGAACATATTTAAATGGGGCAAAAAATTTGAATTCTTAAGCCCATTTACATTTTTTACCGTAAAAAAAATTTAGAAAAGCATGAACTCGGCCCTTTACTTAAGTCTTATGCCCGAGGACAAACAGTCGGGAAAAGAGACGAAATAAAGCCGTTTTTGGGGAAAAAATACTTTCCCCCAAGAAGGGAAAACGGGTTTTAAGAAAACTTCTCCAAAATTAAGTCATTCCCCGCACAAAAATTTGGGGCCTTCACAATTAAATTTTTAAATTTCTGTCTTAAAAGTTGGGGGAAAATTTGGGGTCTGGGGCATGACAAATTTTTTATGAAAGGAAATTTTTTGTGGCAAAACAGCGGACAAAATTTTTAAAATTACTTCGTTTTTTTTACAATGGCGGATATTAAGGTCATAACAACAAGCAACAAAAATTGATTTAGTTAAATAGAAACGATCTTACAGAACTAACTGGGTTAATTTTTACATTTGGGCCTTTAGGGTTTTTTTATATAACAAAATTTTGACAGAGAGTAGTTTAAAAAAAATAAATGGGTTAAATTTAAATTCGTTTTTAAAATATGGGGCAGACACTTTGGTTCAAATTTTTAAACTTTATGACAAAAAACCCCCCATTTTTCATTTATTTGTGGACAGACTGGGTTTTAAAAACAATATTTGTCCTCGACCTATTACAAACAGTTTATGTTTTTTAAATTTTTTCATATGAATTTTCTGCCCAAAACTTAAAAGGGAAAAAAGCATATCAAAGAAGGTTTATATGGGCGTGATGAAAAAATTTTTTATTGACCCAGCAATAACTGAGTGATTTTAAACATTTTTTTAACGTTTTGGGGAAAGCAGACATATTTATTATAGAGATGTCGGCAGAAAAGAAAATTTAAAAAAAAACACTTTATCAAAACTCTTTCAGTGGAACTTTCTGGGGTAAGTGTGTGGTTTATGCAAAAATATAAAATCATTTTAAAGACTTTAGAACAATTAAAACATGGTTTTTTTCACATGAAAGAAAAGACGCATTTGATGAAGTTGTTAAAATGTTATTTTAAAACGACAAGAAAACGAGGAAACAAAAACTAAAGTTCAAAAGTTTTCTAAATTGTGTTAAAAACAGTAATCCTTACTTATGTATGTTTGTAAATGTTTACTATTAAGAACATTAAATTTGGGATTTGGGTTTGCCGGGGGGCCCGCGAAACCGGGTTTCCGGGTATATAGAGTTAAGTATATTATTTCACACACTCTTCTAGCGCTTACGCGCTTCGACCCCGTGCCTCGCCAACGCGAGTTTGTCCTCGTTGTATGGTTTCGATGTCCAGGTTTTACTCTGTGAACCCAAATTGCGTCTCGTCGCTAGGCGGCACATGATAGCCCACCAACTTTGCTGGGGGTTGGAGTCCTAAGACTTGTTACCTTATTGTAGTGACGATCGCCCAAACTGTGGCCGGTATAAGCGAACAGGCAGACAGACAATCGGAGCTTTTAGATTTAGTATTGTTATGTGCGTGTGTGCATGCTGATGCGTGCTTGCCGGCGCGTTGTGTTGTGTGTGGGTGTGTGTGTGTGTGTGAGTGCGTGCGTGCGTGACGGCACGCCGTGCGTGCGTGCTGTGTGTTGGTGTGTTGTGGTGTGTTGTGTGTTGGTGTGTGAGAGAACTTGGAGGTAATGTGTAATGAGCCACAGCGTGCTTGATTTTATGTATATTTTTATTTTATTTATTTATTTTTTTATGATAGTTGAACGGTGAAATAGTTTGCTTCTATATCAGTAATAGGGAAACTAGTTCAGCTTTTGGAAACACAGCAAAGGATACTATTATTGGTTTGATATGCAGTTCTAAAGCCATTTTGTTTTTGGAGGATTGTGGTGAGTACATGCTTCTGTGTGTGTGTGTGTGGTGTGGTGTGTGTGTGTGTGTGGTTGTGGGTGGGTGTGTTGGTGCGCGCGCGTGTGTGCAGCGTGCTGCTTCGTGCATGCGTCGCGCGAGCGTGCGTGCGTCATGTGTTTATGTGTGTGTGTGTCGTGCGCCAATCGTGGGTGTGTGGTATGCGCGCGCACAAGAGTGTGTGTATGGTGCGTGTCTCTGTGTGTGTGCGTTGGTGTTCGCGCGCAACTTGTGCGTTGTGGTGTGTGGGGTGGGTGGGTGGTGTGGGGGGTGGGGGGGGGAAGAACTTGTTGTACAAAGAGCAAGTTAGTCGTATATCTTTCCGGTCTATCTGTATGTTCCCTCCACCCTCTCTCTCTTTTCCTCTCAGTCTTCCTCCCTCTCTATCTCTTTCCCTCTATTCTCTCTCTCCACCACAAAACGACACGCGACGCAGCGCGCGCGCGCGCGCACATCACTCACACACACACACACTCACGACACACACACACACACAAACACTCACACATCCACACACCACGCACGCACGCACGACACGCACGCACCCACACGCACACACACACACACTTCGCACACACACACACACTCACACACACACAGACACACACACACACAACACACACACACACACACACTCTCACACACACACCCTCACACACACACAACACACACACACACACACAGTCACACACACACAAACAACACACACACACACACACACATGCAATGAAAGGGGAGGAATGTTACAAGCACACACTCTCCTTTCTCTGGGTTCCTTTTGCTCCGTCGGTCTTCTGCCTGTCTGTCTGCATGTCTGTCTTCTGTCTGTCTGGCTGTCTGAATTCTCTCTCTGACTCTCTTCACACATCTCCTGCCACTGCCCGGCCTGCCTGTCTCCATGCCCTCTGGCTCTGTCTCTTTCTACATCGCTCTCTCTCTCTCTCTCTCTCTCTCTCTCTCTCTCTCAAACACTCACTACACACTCTCTCACAGCACTCACACACGCAACGCACGCACGCACGCACGCACGCTACGATACCACGCGCAACACACACAACAACACACACACTTCTCACCCACAACACTCACACAACGCACACACACACACACACACACAACACAACACACATCACACACACCACATCACACACACACATATCACACAAACATGGGGTGAGGAATGCTATTATGCTTCCTTGTCTCTGGGTGTCCTACTGTCTGTCTGCCTGTGTGTCTGTCTATGTCTCTCTCTGTTTCTCTGCTCTCGCCTCGTCGCACTCCGCAATCGTCTTGCTCCTCATCTCCTCTCTACCCTATCGCTCTCTCTCTCTCCTCTCTCATAATGTTCCTCGCCATGTTGGTTTTTGCATTGTTCGCGTTAGTTCTCCTCTCTCTCTCGCTCCCTCTCTCTCTCGTCCTCTCGCTTCTCTCTCTCGCTCGGTCATCACTCTCTCTCTGTGGCGGGGCTGGCGGTCTGTCTATCGTTCTGGTTCTCTGACTGGCCCTCGCCTTTGATACAATCTCAAATAAAGAGAGAAAAGTGCTTTATTGTGTTTGAGGAACAAACCCCATCGGATGTGACGAGTCTAGGACTTTTTGAATGTTTTCTCTGTACATAACACCTGTTGCCATACGGAGCTGATGGGTGGGGTCTTCATGCTGCTGCCATACAATGTGACCAAAAATCTTTTTGTTTCTAACAAAGTCCCGTTCCTACCACAACAATATTTCATATACAGAGCACTTATCTGTTGAAGCTTCACGGTTTAATGTCTTGTAAGATGAAAATATTATAAAGAAAAGAATTGTCATTTATCTATTCAAAGCAATCAACGGCTAAGTATATAGGTATATAGGTCTGGGATATTTCCAAGCGTCGAGCTCTCTCTCTCTCTCTCTCTCTCTCTCTCTCTCTGTGTTGTGTGTGTTGTTGTGTGGGTGTGTGTGTGTGTGTGGGTGGGGGCGTGTGTGTGTGGGTGGGGTGTGTGTGGGTGTGTGTGTGGGTGTTGGGGAAACAAACTTACCCAGGCTAGCAAGTAATGATTTATTATGTTGTGCACCAGAGTTTTTTTTCTACAGTGAACTCTCTGCTCTCTCTCTCTCTCTCTCCTCTAACTCTCTCTCTCTCACTCACTCACTCACTCTCTCTCACTCACGCACTCACGTCTCTCTCAGTCACGTACTCCTTCACTCTCTCACTCTCACGTCACCTCTCTCTCTCTCTCTCACACGTCACTCACTCAGTCACCTCTCTCACTCTTTCTCTCTCTCTCTCTCGCTCCTCACGCACATCTCTCTACTATCACTCACTCACTCACTCACTCACTTACTCACGTCCACTTCTCTGCTCTCCCTCACTAACTCACTCTCTCTCTCACGTCATCACGCACTCTCTCTCTCTCTCTCTCTCTCCTCTCTCTCGCTCGTCCTCTCTCCTCAATCTCTCATCGTCTCTCTCTCTCTCTGTAAACAAACTTACCCCAGGCTAGCAAGTAACGTTTGTATTTTGTGCACATGATTTTATTTCAATGGTGAACTCTCTCTCTCTCTCGTCCCTCGTCTCTCTCTCCGTCGTTCTCTCTCTCTCTCTCTCTCGCTCTCCTCTCTCTCACGCCTTACAAGTAAGTATCAACAAGTTTTTTGGATGTCTGAACTTAATCATTGCGACTCCACCCCCCCCCCCCCCCCCCCCCAAAAATATAAATAAATAAAAATTATTAATTACTACCAGACAAAATCTTCAAAATATTGCGTTTATTATGTAAACATGGGTCCTGAAAGTTTTTTACCAGCTTTCCGAGAATGAAACTCGTTTTAGATCAACATAGGAGCCGTAGTGGTTCTTTCATGTCTATGTTTATATCTTATATAAACTAATGCCTCAACAATATGGATTCCGCATGTGACAAATATTTTAAAACCTTGATGCAGTGTTTACATACACTGCCATTATACTGATCCTCCTGAAGTCCTCCTCCCATACTTTCTTCAGAATAAAACATTTTAGGAAACTGCCTCTAAAATGGATTCAGTGTATATCAACTATGCTATCTTTATGTTTAATTTAATGTCACCACCGTGCCCCTATGCTTTGATAAATGATTCGAAATGAGAAGATACATTCATGTTTTACAAGATAAAAGACCTCTTGCCGAGAATAGATCTGTTTAAATCATGCTTGTGTTACGCTAGTGCGGCTGTTGGATTTCGGTGATAACTCTATTCGATGTAATTACAAGCCTCCGAGTCCTTTTAAAAACATATATCGAAACACTCCTTATGACGCAATACTGGAACCCTTCGGCCTGAGCCTTATGATCAGTGGATTATTTACTTGTTATATCTCGACTCTCTCTTCTCTCACTCTCTCTCTCCTTTCCCTCTCTCGCTCGTCTCTCTCTCCTCTCTCTCTTTCTCTCTCTCTCTCTCTGTTTGAAGTAGGTTGGTTGTGAACGGAGGGGTAGATGGGTGAGGTGGGGTGTTTGTGACGAGGGGCGAGGATGGAATGGTTGGCAGAGAACACGGGATAGAGAGATAGGGGAATTGCGTGCGTATCTGAGGGCGCGAAACTTCCGGAACAGATTCTGTGGTTTTGTTATATATGGATTTACTTTCTTATTGATTTCCGATTTGTGGATTATTTATGTGTTCTGTATTTCTATCTTTTTCAGAGCATGCTATTCGATAGATGTAATGTTTGTCAATGCATATATATGTATGACGCAGTGTATGATTGTTGAATGTATTGGTTAATATTTTTAATCATTATCATTCATTACAATTTTACTGCTGTTTATTATTTGGGTATTTTGGCAGCAGTACATGGGTGTGTAAGTGCTTGGAAAGGTTTGTGCGACAGGGGGGGTTTGGTTAGGGTTGGTGTGGAAGGGTGCTTTTGTGTTTGAAATGTTTTCTTTTTCATTTTTGGAGGGCAAGATCATACTACCTGCCATTGGCTTAGGCTTGCCCGCTGAACATTTGTCGTTCGGTTCGTTCGTTCGTCTCATCTCTCTCTCTCTCTCTCTCTCTCGCGTCTCTCTCCTCACTCACTCTCTCACTCACTTCTCTCTGTCTCCGCTCTCTCACTCACACTCTATCTCTCCTCGCGTCTCACTCACTCATTCACTCCTCTCTCGTCTCTCGCTCATCCGCACGCCCTCCCCCCATCTCTCTCTCTCTCGCTCGCTTATCGCTCTCACGCTCTCACTCCACTCACTCGCTCGTCTCGCTCTCACTCACTCACGCACGCACGCACTCACTCTCTCTCGCTCTCACGCATCATTCACATTCTCTCTGTCTCTGTCCCCTCGCTGTCCCTCGGCTCTGGTCTCTGGCTGTCTGTCCTGTCTTCTGTCTGTCTGTCTGTATCTCTCTCTCTCTCTCTCTCTCTCTCTCTCTCTCTCTCTCTAAATGAAATTATCTAGGCGAGCAAGTAACGATTTAGAGTTGTGTGGGCACCAAATTTTTTAATTCAACGTTAGTGTGTGCCCCGTTGGTCAGTTAATATGTTGGGGAGACATAATGTGTCGTGTTCTGGCTTTCTCCTCATCACATTCCCAGCATCAGTCTGTCCCACTATGAGCAGGTACCGGATTATGCAGTCACAACACTACACTGTATGTTCCGTGCAACCATGTTCCTAATGTCAGTGTGGTGGTGGTGGGTGGGGGGCGCCATCGGGCGTGTTGGATTCCCGGACCACATTTGATGTCTTCCTGCTGCCCTCTGCCATGGACAGACCAGCCTGCTACCAGCACTGAGTATCATACGCCTTGGGCATTGACTACAGAGCCCATGGACAATTCAGCCATCAAACTCGTTTTCATCAGTGAGCCTGTCACCGTGTTCAATGAGTGGCCTGAATGTCTCCGTTTTGGATCCCTCCCAAGTCCCATAACTGAGAAAGCACTGGTCTGTGGTCCTCCCCTATGCTCTTTTCCTGCCCCTTTTTACATCACTGTATCCCCTCCCCCCGCCAATCCCATGAATGATCTCCTTACGCCAAAACATAATAGGAAGTGGTCTGCTCATTATTACACTGTCACGTAAGTTTGAGGCATCCAACTGTTTTCATCATCGTGTCCGCTGTGTCGTGGATGACTAGTGTGGCCAGAAGATCTGTGTGTGGTCCGTCCTGTTGCTGATGTATTGACTGATGTGCACCAAAGTGGATGTGTTTGTAGGCGGAGGCTGGACACAGAGTCATGGATGTTCATCTTTGAACTGTTTGTGTTACGGTTGTCTGCATGGG
>JAMYXO010000384.1:0-35000 GCA_033310375.1 Conus canariensis | reverse complement strand
GAGTGTTCTGGAGAATGTGAGGATTGGTTCACTTGGACTCTAGGATGTTAAGTACCGTCATCCATCGACCTTTAGCACATCATTGACGAAAAACCCATTGTAAATCGTTGGGCGGCCGTATCATCAGTTGAAATCCCCAAAACAAAATGCAAATAAAACGAGAATATTTGTCAAACAGTTTAGCACACACATGCTCCTGCCATCACGAGTCACGAAATGTCCGCAAAAGAACTGATCGCGCATCCAACGCTTGTATATGAAAAAGCTTGTGCAAGTTGAGGATAGTCCATGGAGATGTACATTGCCAAGCAATTCGCATAATATATAGAATTAGAATTTTGCTGATTTAACGTCATCAGTTCCAAAGTTACAAAAATGAGTCTCTCAACACTTGATCAATCTATAAATAAGTCTAGCCTACAAATCCAAACATCGGCCTACCTCAGGGGCATTCTTCCCGTAATGGTTGGGAATCCTGCTGATGCGGCCGCGCGGCCCATCACCAACGCCCATAGACCTTGCCGTCCGTAACCCACCTCGCCCCCCCCCCCCCCCTCCCAATTTATGAGGAAATTTTCGGATACGTTGTGCAGTTTAAAATTTTAGGGCATATGTTACCCCGCTGTAACCAGGTTAGTTCAGGTGAGACGAGCGTGACTCTATAGTAACCCGACCGATGGGATTATTCGGGGGTGGGTTGTTTAAGTTCTCTTAAAATATTCCATATTTCTCGTTCGTAAGTAGTTGTATTAAATTTGGTACCAAACTAAAGAAGACTGAAAAGGCTATCTCTCAGGACATTTCACAGACCAACAAGAATGCGGAACAGTGCTGTACGAACAAAATTTATAAGGCAATATGAAAACCACTGTACTATACAAAAAAACATCTGGTCAATGGTTATGGACATGTCTCTGAGTACAGATAAAAAAAAACCTCTCCACCCATTCATTGCTGATGTCACAGCCATCTTGAAAGACAGCATCACCAAGCTGCCATAGCTGAGATAACAGTGTTGTGTTCGCGAAAGAGCACGGTGTAGTGTTTTTTGCCCAGCTAACACTTGCTCCAGTGACCCACCGCGCACAGACAGGCAGATACGGATTGACTAGTCCAGCAAGACCAGTTCCCTCAGCACTTGTGCAAACACGCCAAGGAAAGAGCAGAGTGTATGGAAGCTTTCCTAGTCTGACTATAGATGTCCCTTGGAAGAGATTGGTTGTCTGCCACACACCAAGTTGTATGTTTTCCTTGCTACTGCTAAGTTCAAATGTAACTAATGTTATAACGTCCCTCCACGTGCGTTGCTGCTGCCGGTGACCACTTTGAGGACATGCTGGAACGTGGAATTTTTCTGTGATGGGGTGGTGGATGGGTGGCTTGTAGGCAACAGTAACTGAATCCTTTCTATTCCCTTCTTCTCCTGTGAGAGACACCCAGCCCCCCATCCAGGACCAGTTGATGTTCCATCTGTGGCCTCAAATCGGGAGAAAATCCACCAAAAGCAACAACTTTTGCTTTGGTAGACGGCTATGCTGGGGTGGAGAAAGGAAGTGTCAACAACATGCATAGTTGGGTTCTGCCCTTTGCTGTTGCATAGCAGGGTGGTACGTGTTCTGTGGTTCAGAGACTGCAATGGAAGCATTTTGTGGTTTTGAGAGCAGGGAGAGAGTTCGGGTTGAGAAGGAACTTGTGTCATGACACTGGGTCTCCTGTACAACCGCGTGAATAACTATGCCATGAGTGGATGGGGTGGTGTCAGCCTCCGGAAAGGGTTTTCTTCGGTTCAGTCAAGTTACCACCCCCAGCAAAATGTTTCACTTTGTGCTGTTCCATTCCAAAAACTCTCCGTTGAAGGCAGAAGACTAGCACACTATGTACATAGTTTGGCCATAAGCATCACATGTCCTACATTGGTGTGTATCCAGCATCGTGCGCAAATGATGTCCAAGAGACTTAGAACGTTCAGAGCTTCCAGTAACATGCCGGATAGACAGTCCAAGTTAAGATGTTTGGGCATTTGCCACTTTCCCCCCGTCAAGAGTATGTTCCCCCTGGCCGATGGAGGATGCTAATCTGGTGTTTGGTTGTGCTCCACAGACGACTTTTTTTCCAGACAGCAGGTTTTGAGATAATCGGGAGAATACTGGAGGATGGACAGCTTCAGACTGAAGGTACTCTGTAGAATGAGCCATGCAATGCAGTGCAGTCGCTAATGCTGCCCAAGAGTTCGACGAAGACAGATGCAGTAGCATCAAGTCGGCTTTCTTCTGTAGATGCTACACAAACGCGGTCGCAACGGCCGTGACCTCGGGAAAGTTCGCACTAGAATCAAGTCCACTGCGTAGGGTTTGGAGCCCCAATAGGTTAGGCTGAAGCCAAAATATTTCATTACTTTTCTGTCAGTTTGTTAGTCTTTGGATAGCCTGGTGTGTAGAAGTCAGGGGTTGGTTGTGGCTATGGATCCATGTACTTTCTCTCTCAGTAATGGGCAGTCTCTCCACCTGCGCACCGCTGATCAAGGCATTTCAACGTACGCACTTAGGTAAGCAAATGCCCTCTCATGTGCCTGTAGCTGCGCAACAGATTGGTCTGGCCTGTGGGGATGTTTCAGCTGCCTGTCGGCAGATCTCTCAGAGTCCTTTCCTGCAACCCTCATGATTGTGAGCGTCCGGCTTCAAGATCTACATCTTGAGATGGAGTGATAAATGCAAGCATGCGTAATTTTTGCGGGCATACCGTGTATTTACGTTTCTCCGTCCGTGGTGACGCATTTTAACTATATTTTGTCAAAACTTGCAAAACGTTTTGAAGTTTCTTTCCTGCCTGATGTTGCAACAGCAGTCCTTCTTTGGGTTGAGGGGCCGACAACTTCTTCCACTCTCTGTCTCAGGTTGTCCTTTTCCTGGCAAATTGCATCAGGGGTAAACCGTGCATAACAGCTGCTCTGTGATTAACCATGCGAGTAAACTACAGACTTTCGGGAATGCAATCACAATCGGATGCTAGTCCTATGACATGCTTACTTGGAAGCACGGTGCTCAACTGGTGAACTTCTGGATAGGTTCTATTTCTTTTGTTACGGTTTCTGAAGGGAGTGGGGTTATAAGTCTTCTTTTTCCTGTTGTTGTTGTAAATGATTTAACACATGTTCCTCCACATCGCTTGAACAGGTTCCTTGCATTTGGGGTGCTGTTTAAAGGTCACGGGGGGGTTTCATCCTGCTTGGGGCATAATCAGAATTCCTCGCATGGAGAAGAGGTACGCATTTTTAATTCCTGGGAGTTTAGAGGCTGCACACCGGCCCATTTCCCAATGATTGAAACAAGACGGTTTAATAAACAAAATGTTACTTTAATGCGCAGAAGCGTTGGCCCCTATTCATACAACTTGGGTCAATGTTAGTGTGATCAGTTAACGCAGAAATAAAACGAGCAACGAAACTCAAGCAGCGGTTTTTCCAAAGCTCGGACACGCATGTCTGAGGGTCTCCCACAAACCCAATCAGAAAAGTTCATCGTGCGCGGTGACTGCGAGTACCACTGGCGATACTAAATCTTACGCTACACATGCGTATCACAGGAGTCTGCCGTATTTGTGACACGCGCAGTAGAACGGGATGGGCAGAGGTGTGTAGAAGTGTGTGCTTGTACGCGTTACTCGGATACAGACACACACACACACACACACACACACACACACACACACCCACACACTCACAGAGGTGGGGAGTGGGGGTGTGGTGGGTTTTACGAAGACATGCATACGTCATGCGCAGTCAGAGTGCCACAGTAAAGCTCGCAATGGCAGGCACACTGACTGCGGTGTATGGTTTTATTTCTTTCAAAGACACTTTTTTGCGACAAGAAGAAGAAATTATCTACTATACGCCTTGTGTAAGATAGTGTGACTTGAGAGACAAAGAAACTCATGCAATGATTATGTTTTATTATTTGACCAGTTGCCTCCAAATCACTGCGTCATGTATTGAATCTCTCACCACTAGAGAAACATTGCCTCAACGCGCTGTCGTAAACGCAATACTTTTGGGCCACACCGATGTGACGTTATAAACGAATGTTACAATACTACTTTTCGTAAAAATCCTAGGATCACAATAACGAAAGCTTGATCTAGGCCGAAGTGATCATACGCGGTTTTGGTGATACACACTGATCGGTGGAGACATAACGTGCATAAACGCGTGGATAAGGGTCGGCTGCCTCCACTTGCCGGGGGAACAGAACAGCGCACAGGGGCTGCTGGTTTGAGTGGTACACCAGAATTGCAGCTGCATGCGATTCGGATGCCCATGCACAAACATCATCTATGTAGCGCTTTTTATAAAATACCACAGAATAGTGTGCAGATTATATCGTGAAAGTTGGGTTAGATGGCATGCACGCAAACTATGAGAATATCAACCTGAGTATATGTGACAAACAGTAGATAGTGAACACCCCTAAACCCCAAATGCTCAAGACAAGGCGCAAAGAGGAAAAAACACGACTATTAATGCGCTCTCCAATGCCAAAATAACCTGTTACCAGAGGGTAACATTCTAATGTTTTTTCCTACCATATCATAAGTTTCTAGAAAACCAAGTCAAAAAGTCCCCCCTGATGGGGGGAGGGGGGGGTGAGTGGCCACCCCGCCAGACCAAGTCTTCCAGCAATGGTACGGGCCAGCCTCAGGCCCTTCGGTGGTGGATCGCCGAATGGCCGCAGCGCCCCGCGGTCTGCGGCGTCCGCTTGCTCTTCGCCAATTGACTGTACGCATTTCTCGCACGGCTAGCGTGCTGGTAGCCTCTCAGTTTTAGATCTTCCGCTAATCCGCTTCAAAACGCGGATCGTTGCAGAGTTTAATCTTCTTGCTGTCACCCTTTCAATGCCTGCGCCCGTTGTTCCCGAATCGTGGCCGATGTATCAGTGTGTGCTCGGTGACATTGAAGGTTTAGTTTAGTGTCTACGACAAAGGCTAGTTCATTGTCTACGGTAACAGGGGTCTTTACGTGGTGTATATTCACCTATAAACCATGGATACAAGGGACATAACAACGAAGAAACGTACTATTTGTGAATGACGTCACACAATATTGTTCGTCTTTTAGGGTATTGAGCTTTGTTCCGTCCACACACTCTTCAGGTCCAACTAGCACACACACACACACACACACAACACACACACACACAACGGTCACAACACAAACCACACGCACACACACAACACGCACACACTCTCGCACCACACACTCACACTCACTCACACACACCACACTTCACACCCACACACACACGCACACACACACCACATCACACACACCCGACGATTGGGATGTAGAGAGGATGGAGGGAACACAGATGGTATGTAGTAGGATGATGGTCTGGATCACTGACTGAGTTGAAAACAGTTCAGATGGGCTGTTGACCCTGAACTGTGGGAGCTTCCGCAAAAGAAAGACGCTGGTTGGCTTCTTGGCTGCACATGTCGATGTGTAGGTACCGCTCCACCTGGTCAATGACTGTGTCGAAGTACTTGTAGGTGCGCACATTGCGCACTCCTCTTCCTTGATGACAGTGGGTGGGTGCTGCGTGGGGTCCTGCAATGTCGAGGACCATCTCCTCTGTCCTTGGTGACATTGTGCTGAAGGTTTTGCCTGTCGCACCCAGTTCCACCAAACTTGCCCGACTGCCTCTCGGTACTTGGTTCATCAGAGTCGTGCATCTACCCCTGTAAGCGTCGTGTCATCGGCCCACGATCTGCAGATTGGCATGCCGTCCGTGGTGCGGCAGTCAGCTGGGTAGATGGTGAAGATGGGCATGCCGACAGATCACACCCCCTGTGGGGCTCCTGCATTGTCACCTAGGACATCAAAGACAACCCAGTCCCCCCCCAGCCAACTACGACTTGCTGGGGACTGGCAGTCAGGAAGCTGACGAGCCATTTGTATGATCTCTGGGGTGACAGCCAGGGCCAGTAGTTTCCCGACGAGGAGAAGGGGCTGAATGGTGTTGGAGGCTCTGAAAACCCACAGACCAACCCTGGCGATACGGCCCGAGCAGCCGAGCAGGGTGGCTGGTGGAGGTGGTGCAGCTTGGTCTGGATGGCATCTCTGGGCTCCTACCTCTGGGCAGGCGAACTGCAGTGGTGCTTGATGGTATTCAGTGTGCTCCCCTGAAAGGTGGAGGACAAATTTTTCCTCATACATTTCTTGGGGACTGAGGGTTAGCGCTCACTGGTCTGTACTCGTTGAGTCTGACTGATCGCGGTCTGTTCTTGGCACAGGAATGATGGTGGATGACCTCCATAATCCGCGAAACATGGCTGCCTGAAATGATCGCTGGAACAGCGCTTTGAAGACATGGGCCAAGGTTTGCTTGCAGGGTGTCATAGAGGTCCAACTGCGGAGCTTCCGGACCAACACGATGCAGTAGCGGCCCCTGAACTGTCGGCGACTTCCTCTCCACTGATGGTCACTCTGGGATCCAGGGATCTGGGGCACCGGTTCCATGGCTCCCTGCTGCCAATGCCTGAAGTCCCGCTGGTCATAACGGTGTGTAGATCACAGGCTGTACATGGCCAATCTCCGCGCATCATTTTGCTCTCAGTTCAAGCTTTCTTGGGCCTGGACCCTGTTATGGCAGAGATTTTCTGCCAGGCACTCTGGAGTCACCGTGCCGAGAAGGTGTCCCTCGATGTTTGCAGAGGACTTCTTCTCCTCCCTGATCCTCTTGTCGATTCTTCCTTCTAGTGAGCGGCTGAGTCCGTTTGGTGGCGCTTTTCTTTCAGAGCTGACTTGCTCTCTTTCAGCAGCTGGTGTCTGGGCCTTGTGGATTCCAGGGCTGGAGTTGGGTACAGCTTGATCTCCATTGTCTGGAGAACCATTGCCCACGCAAAAGTTGATGTAGCTGGAGATCACGTCAGTTGTCTTGTCTAGTGGCGCTCATCGTCCAGAAACACCCCCAGTTCCTGGTTATTCAAAACAGCTGGGGGTGTTGTGTGGGTGGGTTTGTTTGTGGGGGGGTGGGTGTGTGGGTGTGTGTGGGTGTGTGTGTGGTGTGTGGTGTGTGTGTGTGGGTGAGTGGTGTGTGTTGTGTGTGGTTGTGGGGGTGTGTGTGGGTGTGGGGGTGGGTGTGTGTGTGTGTGGTGTGGGGTGCATACATGCAGTCGTACTATAGCTGCGTATATTTGTGCCGGTTCCGTTCGGCGGAGCGTACCACTATAAGTCTTTTGGTAGGTTATGTTCCCTTCGGCCCAACGCTAGCTGGCAGACTCTCATCCACAGTGTGAGTTGAAGCGGCCCGGATGTGAAAACTACCAAATTGCAACAAAACAAATTTAAGAAAAAAAAAAAAAAAAACGGCACCGGCAAGAATCTTTATCGCTTCCCTTTAAGTCAGTTGACGTGTAGAAAATCTACGTTATACAGCAAAGGAAGTTGAAGTTTTGTAAATGAAAGATAAAAACAAATACTTTTCCTGGCGAACATGTTCATGATTCTTTTCGAGTAGAAAGGGGTTTGTGCAGTTGTAATGAATTCGCGTGAATGATCAGGCATTCCCTTCAGATCATCTCAAGCATTTGGGCATTGGTCGCTGGGCCACTATATTTCACCCCGTTTACACGTGTGGTTAAAATGAAATCTGAGTGTTTGTGCTATCTTGCTGACAAAGCGCGCAAAAAAAGGAAGATAAAATATGAGAGTGTAATTGACCTGCAGGCGGAAACTGACTACAAACCGAACAGTGAATGGGAACGGTTCCGTACGTTGGACAAGAAAAAAAAAAGAGAGGGGCATCTTAAGACAATACAACACACGACGCGGTTTTCGAGACTTCATTGGCCGTTCTTCTCAGGCAAGATTAAACCAATCATTTGGGACAATTCGAAACGAAGAACAAGCAATCAGTGACGTTCTCCTTCGTGTAACTACGGGGCGCAAATTGAATCCATTGAAGTCAGTTCACGCGTAGAAATAGTTAGTTTGGGGGACAGCCAAGGGAAGGAATTAATGACTGATTTCCTTATAATTACTGTCCCTTGTCTGAAAAATGTCACAGTGGTTGTGAATTAGAAAAGTTTTCTTGTTGTCTTTTGGTAGGGAAGTCTTCGCGGAAAGGTGTGAAACGAATGCGACCAAAACTTTAGTTGTGGACGGCCAAGGGAATGTATTAGTAGGTCTGAATCGAAAGAAAAGTTTTTAAAGTTCCCAGTTGTTGAAGGTTGTCCTGTCTGCGATGTGATATCTGAATCACACTCACAAACACACTCACACACACACACACACGGCACACACACACACACACAAACCACACACACACTGGTGCTTGGCAAACCTTTCTACGCACAATGGACTCGCTGAATACGCGGTCGGTTTCATGGCCCCAGGTACACCCCCATTGCAAAAATCGTAGAGTATGCTGTGATTCAATGGAACTGCCGGGGCCAAGACAGATACGTTAGAATTGTTTTCAGACTCCCGAGACCTAACCAGCGTACCGTGCATAGACTGCGCTAGGGTTCTAGTTCGGGGCAGGGGCATTCCCACCCCCAGAATGTGGATGCGTCCAACCTCTGCCCATAAGAACATCTGATACTGCCAGACCACATCAGTTTGAGCCCAGTACAATCAACTATCAAGAAAATTCCTATGTTGCGAGGTCATTGCTCACGCACGGCCTGTACCCCAATGCCTTCTTCCACCGCCAACTGTAAAGGGGAGCAGGAAGCCTATGCACAGCGTGTTGCTCACACGACGTCCACTACTGGCAACCTTCAATGCAGGGCGGGGCAGGAGGGAAGGAGGCGGGGAGGGACTGGCAGGCGGAAAGAGATACCTAGTTCCAAGAGAAATTGAACTACCCGCCGGACAAACCAATGACAAACAAACACGACGCCTTTTAAAGACCTCTTGTGTCTTGTTGATGCAGACAACAGGAAACACCATTTGGGAACCCATTCAACACGATGACCGAAGGCATTCACCACCTTTTCTCGATCGTGAGTGGACAAGAGTTTTAGCTCCATTTCTTCGCGTTTTAGTCATTGTCATTGGTTGTTCCGTCGGGGGGCGTCATAGCCTTGGTATTGTTTTTGAATTGTTTGGGTAAAAAAGGTTTGAATGAATTCCACAAAGTGCGATTCCAATGAAGATATCCTGATCAACCCCTGCCGAAGATCTGCCGTTTGCGTTCGTGGAGGAATTACTGCCCATTTCCTTGGTCGTCCTTGTGCAAGGGGGCTGTAATGTGTGTTCTCGTCAACTTCGAGTCTAACTCTGTGCGGACGAAAAGGACGACAAATGGAGTGAACATAAATCTGATTGGAGTGATTTAGAGGGAAGTGAGTATGGGCAATTAATGGTGAAGAGGAGCCGGGGAGGGTGGTCAATAAGAGGAACATTTAATTCCGTTGAAGCTGTAGTTTGTTATGGTGGGCTGAGGATGTCTCTGTGGAGGGTGCGGTTGCTGGTTGGTTAAACGTGTCATTGTTCTGTGCATCTTCACCACGCTGCTCAGTGATGAGACGCTCTCCCATACACAAACCACACTTCATCCGACACGGCCTTAGCCACAACCAGTCGCAGGGAGCAATGTGTTGGCAGGAGAACCATATCAACAGGACAACTGACAAATACTGTCAGCAAGTGATGGGCTTCGTAGCCGGAGGCGCAAAGGGGCACCTCTCTCGTGTGACTCCAAGGCAAATGTAATGGTGCTGTTCGGGAGTTACCTTCCACGTACTTCCCATGATTATCAGGTCTTGGATTGAGCCGTGTCAACTCTTTCAAATTGGGAATGGCCGCAGATCCTGCTTCATTTATTTAGGGGCTAATGTCGCTTGGAAGTCACAAAAATAAATGTAGCTTTATTGCGTTACTACTGTGTTGGTCCGATAAGCCCATAGTTTTTAAAAAACGAAACTGGTATTTTGCACGATCGATTTTGGCGGCCTCTTTTGTCTCCTTCGCGCCGCAGTTATCATGATGTGGTTCGGGAGTTACCTTCCGTCTGACCTCCTTTGAGTGATGAATCTGGTTATTTCCGTGTTGACACCAGTTGAACATGTCAGTGCCGCGGAACCTATATCATTATTTTGTATACGTCGCTGAGTCACATCAAATGAATGTACTTAGTCCTTGGACCAAAAGGCCCATATTTCCCAAACTGGGTACTTGCATAAACAATTTCGGCGCCATTTTTCTTCCTTTCCGCCATACCAAAACGGACTTTTGCTTGATGGCCCATAAGTTTGTGAGAAAAACTGTCGAATCAAAAACGTACGTTTCTTGTCAAGTCCGGAACTCGCTGTGTCGTGCATCGCATACCTACGTTCTTTCCGCACCAAGTTTGCGACGCGAACATACAGGACTGACGATGCCGACCTGTCTGGAGGAACAGTCGCCTTCGGCGTTCCACTTTGGGTCATTGGTGGAGGTGTGCGCTAATTGGCACGCTCTACGAAATTCAGACGTCCCGAGCGACAGTTGTTGATGACTCCATGGCAATTGAAAATACAGACTGAAAATGTATAGACAGTTATTGGTCCGTTTCACAGGATAGTTTTTCCAGAGCTAATGTCGACAGCCTGCGAGAGGAAAGCCAGTGTGGGTTGGTACTTCGTTTTCAAAGACCAAGTTCTCCGCTCAGATAGTCTTGAGAATCACATCTACAGGTGTGAACAGACTGAAACGACTGCTGTTCAGTCAGACAAAAAGATTCTTGCGGTGGGTGTTCCTCATCCGCAATAGAGAAACATTTGGACACAAACTCGTTCACTGCGGGTTCATTCTCCCGATTTATTCACCAACATTGGCTTACAGCGACAACATTATCCTGTGTGACATGTTTCATATTATTCCTTGGGTTCAAGTTGTCATCCATAGTCCTATGAAATATGTTGGAATGCTTTGAACGGACGCGAAGCAGAGATCACGAAGCTACTACAGAAAGCTCAAACTGGGGTCAGTTCCTGCCTCGCCAGGCCCGTTTGGTCCTGTGGCACCTGTGGTGCTGACACCCACACGCACACAATATACAAACACCTACAGCTACACACACATTACAACACGACATCACTCACACACACACACACACACACTCACACACACACACACAAACAAATACACACACACCTCACTAACACACACACACACACACACATCACACACACACACAACTAACTATTATTGTTATCTTGTAAGAAAGAAGGTCAATAAGAAGTTTAGAGGATCAAGTAGGTCCCGTAATCACTGATTGGACAGGACAACATATGAGAACATCTTCAGCACTCGTTAAGGCAGTTTCACTAAGTAAGAAGGGAATGGTCAAATGCAATAATCCCAGACAACGTGACAAAAAGAATCATCACACACAAGCACACACACTCCCACACACACACACAAGCTACACACACGCACGCACGCACGCACGCTCGCAACGCTACGTCACGCACGCACGCACGCACGCACGCACGCAACCGCACGCACGCACGCTCGCACACACACACACACCTCACACTGGAACACACATGAGACAGATCAAACTACCGTGAGAAATAGACGAGAGTCAGACAGACGACAGACTGACCAGACAGACAGACAGACACAAAGAGACACAAGAGGCACAGCGACTAGTACAGACAAAAGAATGAGACAATCAGAGATAGACAGAAAGAAAGGCAGGATGGGCCATTACCGTAATGACAGCAACCAACAACAACACAACATGACAAAAGAGAGCCAGCAAAAATAGGAAATAACGGAACGAACGACTTTTTTCATATATGAAATCAAAGAAGAAGACAGAGACAAAGGAAAGAAAGCAAACTTTGAAAAGTTGTGTGTGTGTGTGTGTGTGGGGGGGGGGGGGGGGGGGGTGGGGGGGGGGGGGGGGGGGGGGGGGGGGGGGGGGGGGGGGGGGGCAGAAGAAAGAAATAAGGAGAGATAAACAGGATACACAGGAAGAAAGAACGAAAGAAAGGGATAAAAAGACTGGAAACAGGAAAAAGAAGGAAAGTGCGGATAATAGAAAAAAGACAAACATCACCAACAAAAAGAAAGAGTGCTCACCGTAACAAGGCACAATTGACCAAAGTTTGCCATCCGCTGTCGGGAGAGACAAGTGTTGTGCTGCAGTTTGAAGTCTCCGTCCATCAGTGTCTGTGTGCCCGACGCCAGTCTTTGCCCCGTCTGCGCGCCTCCGTACGTCCCACGGGGCCCTCTCCCTCTGCTCTGCTCTGCTTTCTTGATGCCGCCTTGACGGTGGACCGCAACTGACCCGGTCTGAAGCTGCCTGTCCTCCAGGCTGCTGGGTCGAGGTTGCCATAACAAACTCAGAAATTTCGACAGCAACAACATCAAGAAGAGTACAGAAAGACTGAAAGGAGACACATGAGGATGTTTTCAATAAAGAGAGAAGTTGACAACAAAAACAACGCTAAAATTTGACAAGACTTGATCATAGAAATGGGTCAATGAAGTACAGAAGAAGGAAAACGGACACGACAAGTTTGAAGAGAAGAAATGAGAGAGAGAGAGAGAGAGAGATAGAGAGAGAGAGAGAGAGAGAAGAGAGAGAGAGATACAACAAAGTATCTGCCAGAAAAGGATACAAAGACATATCTGAATTTTTAACAGTAAAGTATAGAAAAATGATAGAATGGACCTAAGTAAAACAGGAGTTTTTCAAGAAGAAGAAGAAATAAAGAAGAAGAAGACGCTCAACAAGAGAATGTTGTTTGGTTGCTTGGGTTTGTGCGCTTCGTGGGCAACAACAGTAGCTGTATGCGCCTCCCCCGTTATCTCGTCTGACCTAACTAGGCAGACCTCACTAACGTACATCTTGTGTCCGCTGTGTCTCCCCAGTTTTGTTCTCCCATCGGGAGGAGAGACGACTGGATATTCGGCATAAGAAATATCACCACGGTTCAATGGGATACAGGTCGACCTCTAGCTCTCGCCCCCTACCGTCGGCAAAGCGCAAAGTTTCGCTTTGTGAGTGGGCTTGTTTGTGTGTGTTTTTGCCTTTCGTGGGAAGGCGAAGATAATGCCGTTACACGGCTTTCCCCTCCGACAACGTTCATGGCATCGTGCGTGCTGCTTGCACTATAAGTGTGTCCGGTTTTCTCTAGTGTATGCGCGCGCGTAGCTGCATATGTTGGTGCCGTCGTGCGTCGGAACATACAGCAAGATTGCTTTGTTAATTGTGTCCTTTGATAGTGATGGTGGTGGGGTTTAATATTCTAAAAGGAGCTTGAGATGGCTGTACGATTGTTTTAAATTTACTGGTTACGTTTCCTGCCCCATGTTGGATTTCGTTTCAAATTTTGAATACCCAAATTAATCAGAATTATAACATTTTTAAAGAAAAGAAAGCAAGTAACGACGTGGAATATTGCTAAACATTAAATAATCACATAAAAACTAAAAAAGAAAGGCTGAGCAGGTCTGGTAGTATGATCTAGGCTTGCTCCTATTAAAACCACCGGCGCCAGTCGTGTGTTTGATACCAAATGCCATCACAGTTGCGGTGATGGAGATGACGTAATACACTCTACGAAAGGCCTTTGACAGGAAAGCGACAAGGAGATATAAGAAAGCAATATCAGTGCGTTTGAACATACTGCCACGGGACTGTGTCGAGCGCGCGCGAACTCATTCCACGTTCGCCGTGTATGTGTGTGTGTGTGTGTGTGTGTGTGTGTGTGTGTGTGGGTGTGTGTGTGTGTGTGTGTTGGGTGTGTGTGGTGTGGTGTGTGTGTGTGGTGCGTCTGTAGTTTAAAGTACAGTGTAGATATTGGTGCTACTGGTAGGTGTTAAATTACAACTGTGGTAGATAGGGGTGTGGTGGGTTGTTTAAAGTACAGTGGGTAGATATTGGTTCGCGGTAGGTGTTAAATTACAGTGGTAGATAGGGTGGGACTGTAGGTTTAATAGTAACAGTGTAGATATTGGTGTGACTGTAGTTTTAAAGTACAGTGGTAGATATTGGTGTGACTGGTAGTTTTAAGTCAGTTGGTTGATGTTTGGGGTGACTGTTGTTAAATGTACTGGGGTAGAAGTGGTGTGAGGCTGTGCCAGAGTGTCTTCTCTCTCTCTCTCGCTCGCTCGTCTGCTTCATCTCTCTCCTCTCTCGCTTCTCGTCGCTCTCTCCTTTCTTGCTCTCTCTCTATCGCCACTACCCCTGAAGGATGACAAAACTGTTGGTCCCATACAGTGCAGTATGCACACCGAATGTGAACTGAAGCCGCAGTAATAATTACAGATATAGTAATAGCGCGTGCTCTGTGTCGAAAGGCTTATGGTGCCCATTTGTTAGAGGGTCTGGACAGTGAGTAGGTAGGCTTTAAACCTGTTTTGTGAGTGATTCCTTGTCTAATGACATCTGTTGTTCGCTCGAGCGGTTCTTTTGACTCTGGCTTTGAGCAATCATCCATTGAATAAAGGCACAGTAACATAATAGACAAACGTGTCTGACATATCAATGTTTCGGCGATTTCTGCTTTATGATCTAGGTGGCGCTCAATGGGAGGAGAGAAGTGTGTGTTCCTTTTTCGTGATCATTATCTGCAATGTTGTTTTGCTGGCCTAAAAGAAGGAGCACAGAGGTCGAATTCGCGTCATGGGTGTGTCTCGTTTGTTTAGCTCCCGTTTATCTGGCGGAAGACTTTTTTTTCTGTTAGGTTGGCGTTCCAAAATGTCCCACCTTGCAGTCTTCTCACGTTGGTTATTAATTATGGATCATGAGAGTACAATTGCCAGTCCCCTCAGCAATGAGCCGTTTTGAATTCTCCCTGCTCGGTCTGTCTGTTTTCATGTATGTCTGCCGGCATTACGCAACAAAGACATATCCTAAACCATAAACACCGTAAAGCACTATTGGAGTGGAGGCAGGTGGTAATGTGTGCACCCCAGGTCGTGTGTGAGGTGTGGAGTGGTAGGCAGTGCAGGCGAAAGACAGACTAATGTTGTCTCCCAAGCGGACGACAGTGCAGGGTCACTGACATGCTGCCATCAGTTCCATAAGTCTGCGTCCTTCAGACGGTGACACTCTCATGTTCCTGCCAGCTGCATGAGATACAACGTAGCCCCGGACAATCTCATGACGTTCCCAGTGCATTCATAGTGACTTCAATAAAACACCAATGTTCAGACCGATGGAATGAGCCTAACTGTGCCATCATTTCAACCTCCACCACATGCTTTATACTGTTCATGTACAGTGTCTACAAATTCCTGCGACTCCCCGAATACATACTCTCCTCTAGTTGTTCATAAAGACCTCGTTTTCCTCTTGTTACAGAAGTTAACGGGGGAATTTGGGGAGTGGGTGTGTGGTCTCTAAGATATACAAGATGAAAGCATACTTGGTCTTTGGTCCAACAATGACGTCCCGTGGTAAAAGATTCTTGTCAACTGCTCTCTCTATCGCTCTCTGCTCTCGCTCTCTCTCTCCCTCTCTCTCGTGCGAAGGTGCGTATTTTTTATTTGCGTCTATCTCTGGCTATTTGGTATTTGATTGGCATTTGAAAGAAGAAAAATGAGAAACCATCCAGGGATGCATGTCCAACCTGGTTACAGTGTTTAAGACAAGTACACTTCCGCAAACAAACTGGCAAGAGGTAGTCATAGACCAGTGTTTATCGTCCTGGGTTCCATGTCCCGTGTTGTCCGAACCACCCACGCCCATCCTGGTCAGCTCTGCAGAGGCGAGATCCATGACCATCGTGAGGGACAGGGAGGGGAGGGACAGGAGGCGGAGGCGGAGGGACTTCGGTTGGGGCTGATCGACCAGAGCACAGAGGGACACCGTGCTGAATCTCAATAAGCAGGATTAGCATGCCTACTATATGAATGAAGACGTATAGTGAAAGAGTCCCCATGCCCATCCCCCAGCGTTTTTTTCCGGGCAGGGATATCCAACCCAGGCCACCCAATGACTCTCTACACTCCCAATAGTGGTACTGCTGCATCCGACTCTGAAGTAGCAGCAGCATCACCATGCCATAGGGAGCGCAGCCGGATCCGGCCGACACGGCGCCCTGAGGGAAAATGGTGACAGCACCCAGTCAGCACCAGAACACCAGTCACAGTGCCAGCCTCGCCTGCCGCGGCGTGAATCACCCCAACTGCCCCTTGCGAGACATCACCCATGAATCATCTCCCATGTGATTCATCTCCAGCAGTCCCTAAACGATGTTGTTGGCCGGTCAACCTCGTTCATGGGTTGTCACTGTCGGCCCGAGTCCGAATGTTTTAACCATCAGGTCCTCAGCAGAAGTCACCCAGAGCCAGTCCCTTTCATGACGTCAGTCCGAGCCAATCTCACGATGTTATCTTCCAGTCCATCCTCTGCAAAGAACCCAGCTCCTGTAGCCCCTTCATGACGGTCAGCCTGTCATCTGCAGCTTGGTGTCACCAATCTTACAGTCATTCGACGCCTGTCAGCTTCAGGCAGGTGTTGGCCGTAGTGAACGGGACACGCTGACACCTCAACGTCACTCCAGAGGGGGTCCATACTTGACCCGACCCACTTCATCACCTCTGTCTCCAGGTTCCTGGCGCCGTTCCCCGCGTGGTGTGTGGAGAGGTTCTCCCCTTCCAGTACCCCACATTCAAGACACGCATCGAAAAAGTAGGTGTGGGTGGGAAGGGGAGGGGTAAAGGGAAAGACTAATGGTTCACTCAACCAAACCTCCTTCGGTGTCAGGATAGGTCACCGACACCATGTTGACCAGAAACCAGTCCTGAGGCAGTGGACAAACTCTTCCTGTCCCTTAGCTGCAAAAGCTCCCCCAGTGACTGGCACTGTAGTCTATCCACAATGAGGACGCTGAGGAATGTGACAAAATGAAGGCAGGCCAAAGCCCTTTAAACTTTACTAAGGGCATGTGTTTTCTAAACGTTGGATACCAGTCAAGCGTTGCTATATAAAATTGACCGTTTGACTGATCCCAAAACAGGTGAGGATAATAAAGTTTACTTTCTTTTGCGGTCTTTAATATGAAGGATGTGTTGGAGTATTTCTCAAGTGTTGGATTTGTCTTTGTTGTAAATAGTATGCTATTGTTCTTTTGGTGAAACCTTCATCGTACTGTACCTTTATCCTGTTTCTTCCTTCCCATAAGATTGTATTTCCCCGGTGTTTAAGGGTTGCAACAGTGTGCCCATGTCGTCTGTCCCGGTGGTATTATCATTCTCGTGAGAAACGAACGTGTTTAAATGTGTTGATAGACTGAAGATCGAATACGACAACTTGATGGCTCTGAAGCTGCTCATAAATTGTTAGGTACAAACACTGATTGTTTTATTGTGTGATGGTTACGTGCCACCTGAAAAATTCTGTATATTATGCCGGAAACAAGTATATACTTTGGAGTTTCTATGCGGAAGACTGCCTCTTTGAACTAAGTAGAGGAAATGGTATTTGCCCACGATTGTACTTGGCGACCGTAATTCAAGAACTGGCGCTGTTAAGGCCATTAGTTCGTGACCCTGTGGGGACGAAATTGGAGGTGGTATCCATGTGACTGCCACAGTTGCACACAGTTCCGGATGAAAGTATAACTAGGGAATCAAGAGATGCTACTATGAACCCTTTTGGTCGTTTTTTGAGTTCTGTGTGTGATAATGGGGGGTTGTCTAGTGTGAAATTGGCCTTGCGAGTATTAAAATTTTCAGCGATTTTATGTATATTTCTCCTCCGAGAGGAGGGTGCGATATATGTACCTTTCCAGAGCCTCAACGGGGTGACTTTCTCGATGTGCCGACGTTAAACAGAGTTGATAAAGTTGAATCTATCAGCAGTGGTGGAGTTTAGCTGCTTACGATTGACATAATGTGATTGTGTCAGTGTAGAAAGAAAAGAAGTTAACAGGACTACTGTTTCGAAGTATAAAAAAATGGGGGAGGGATCGCGAAACGTGCTAACGTGTTCCGCTTTGAGGCAAACCGAGTTTGGCCAAGGTTCTGTTGAACGTGGCACATTTTTGTAATTGAGTCTGATATAAAACCTGCCTTGGTGCAGACTTCTTGAGTGCTTTTCCAGGTATGCCTGGGAAGGTGAAGAAGAAATACTATTATCCTTGGAACCGAGAAATATAGGGCTGGTTTGATCCTTGAGTGCTAACAAAGCAAAAATTATTAGAATAGATTTAACTAGGAGTTCAAGGCCCGTAATGAGCAGGACAGGGCATCATATTGTGTAAAGTGAACAGCCTATAAGGAGTTAATAGGCAAAAGAATAAAACATAAAGAAAATGACATATGTCTTAACAAGATCAATTTGTGAAAGAATGCTAAAGAAATTCTGGGATTTCTATCGATCTGTCAAAACCTAAAGCCTACCCATCCAATGAATGCCATTGAAGGACTGGGATAAACCACTTTAATAATGTAGTTATTATGTGGCAAATAAAATGCTCTGGGGGCATTGTTGGTAGCGATTCGTTTTGAAATGTGTCTCCGACGCTGACTTGATAGTAATATGACTCTCTAATCTGTGTTAGCGGAGATAGGTATTTAAAGGGAATTGCTATCAAAGCATTATAGAGACAAATAAGCGACTGGACCGGAGGGTATGCGAGGAGAATGGTTTAAAATACTGTATTGACATTATGGTAACTCTTTCTTGATGTATAGTGTGTCTACCACAGTGGGACAATGGCCTGTATCCAATGAATGTCCTTGCAATCTTAAACCCTGTTAGGTTAAGTATAGGGGTTTATTTTTGTGACTGACATCTACAGGGGAATCTCTCTGCGGATGGTATATGTTAGCAAATTGTATAGCGTTGTGTTAAATAAATGAATGACGATAGGGATTGATGAGATCACATAATCGGTGAAAGTACTAGCGGGATTAGAGCAAAGCTGAGTAACCTCTGATCATGGGTTTGACGCTCATGTGGCTCTGATTCTGAAACAGCTTGTATGCATCGGAAATTTAGGTTGCTTTTGTTATCGTTGTCCGTATATGGCCAGGGGGATTCAGTGTCACAGAGAGAAACTATGAATACTGGATCTATCATATGGTAGGAAAGGTAAAATTTGCCGGGGCAATAGAAGCATGTGACGCGGTTGTCAAGTCTCGTGGGGCGGGCAGGTGGTGATTATCTACTGATAGGTGCTTCGGCCCGATCATGGCCTTAAGCAAGGTGAGTATGATCACACTGTCCTTTCTCCTTGTTCTTTATATGATACTAACTATGGATGCTCAGCATATATGGGAGTCATGGAGTCAGCGTATCCTGAATATTCGGTAAACTGTGTTATTTTGCTCGTGTCGCTGAGAGGTTGCTTTATGGTCAGTAATGCGGGGTCTCTCTCTCTCTCTCTCTCTCTCTCTCTCTCTCTTCTCTGTGTTGTCTCTCTCTCTCTCTCCACTACCCGGAAGGATGGACAAAACTGTTGTCCAAAAAGCTCATTACGCCACCGATGAACTGATATCCTCATTAAATAATTACCATATATAGAAAAGCGCGTGCCTGTGACGAAAGCCTTTGGTTCCATTTGTTAGAAGGGTCTGACATTGAGTATATGTAGGGCTTTAAAACTGCTTGTGAGGGTGATTCCTTTACTTAATGACATATGTTTTTCCTGCACGAGCGTTTATTATGACTCTGGGCTTTGAGCAAATTATTCATTGAAAATGGCTGCTGTACATAAATATCCTACGTGTCTGACATATCATTTTCGTCGATTTCTGCATTATGATCACTTTTGGCGCTCAATTTGGAGGAGAGAAGCGATTGTTCCGTTTCGTGTTCATATCTGCAATGTTGTTTGTCTTGCCTGAAAGAGAGCACAGAGGTCGAAATGCGTCATGGTTTTGCTTCTTTGTTTAGCTCCCTTTTATCTGGCGGAACGACTTTTTTTTAGTTAGGTTCGTTTCAAATGTCAACCTGCGTCATCTCACTTTGAATTATTATTATCTCTTATTATTACCAATGCCTGTCCCTCAGCAATGTGCCTTTTGATTTCTCCCTGCGTCTGTACTGTCTGGTTGTTCATGTATGTCAGCGGCATTACGCACATAAAAAGGACATAAACCAACCAAAAACTCTAATGCAGCTATTGGAGTTGTAGGCAGGTGGTTAAGTGTGCACCCTGTCGTTTTAGATGGTGTGGATGGTAGGCAGTGCAAGGCGAAGACCAGACATATTGATGTCTTCCAATCGGACGACAGTGCAGGTTCCAAGACAATCTGCAATGCAGTGACCGAAAGGTTTCAGCGTCATCAGAAGGTGACACTCTCGTGTTCCTGCACTCAGCTGCATGTATACAACGTAGCCCCGGACAATTCATGGACGTTTCCCAGTGCATTTCTTAGTGACTTCAATCAAACACCATTGTTCATACTGTATGGTAATGAGAATGAGCAACAGTGCCATCATTTCTAACCAACCACAAGCTTTTTTCTGATAATGTACAGTGTCACAAATTCCATCTACTCCCCGAATACAACACACTCTATTTGTTCATTTAAAGACCCTATTTTTCTTTACAGAAGTAAAAACGTTTGGAAATTTGTGGGTTTTGGGTTCTCTTATGTAATACAAAGAAGAAAGCATACTAGGGTCTTTGTCAACAATTACTTCCCTTGAAAATGATTTTGTCAACTCTCTCTCTTCTCTCTCTCTCTCTCTCTCTCTCTCTGCTTCTCTTTACCTTGCTTTGTTCGTAATAATTAATTGGCGTCTATCTCTTTCTTTCATTAAAAATGGTATAAGCTCTCTCTCTCTCTCTCTCTCTCTCTCCTCTCTCTCTCTCTCTCTCTCCCTCTCTCTCTCTTCTCTCTCCTCTCTCTCTCTCTCTCCTCTTGTGTGCTGCTCTGGGGACCGTTCCTTACTCAGTCATCCTCTGCCGTTAAGCTCTCTCTTTCTCTGTCTGTCTGTCTATATGTATGTCTGTATGTCTGTCTGTTGTGTCTCTGTACTCTGTCTGGTCTGTCTGGCTGCCTGTCTCTCTCTGTCATTTCTGTCTCTGTCTGGTCTGTCTTCTGTCTGTCTGTCTCACTATCTCTCTTCTCTCTCCTCTCTTCTCTCTCTCTCTCTCTCTCTCCTCTCTCTCTCTGTCTAAAGACAGAGGAGTAGCTGAACATGAAGATGGACACCTGAGTAGGAGCAATAGACAGAGAGAGTTAGGGGGATAAAGAGGAGAGTGAGGGAGCAGAGAGAGTGAGAGAGACGGGAGAGAGGAGGGAGAGAGAGAGAGAGAGATAGGGGAGGGAGGAAGGGATGGAGAGGAAGTCAGAACTCAGAACTCAGATGGTTTACTTCAATTAATGGCTGGCCCTTTATGATAGGGGGGCATGGAGAACATAACAACAATATTAAAAATCACAAAGAACACAAGAAATAACAGCATGTATCACTCTGTCACGCTCTCATGAATATCTAACCTGTAAATGCCTTGAAGGAGAGAGCGAGAAGCGAGAGGCTCGTGAGAGAGAGAGAGGTGAGACAGAGGGACAGTGACAGAGACGAGAGACAGCGACAGAGAGAGACAGACGCAGACAGAGAGACAGTGACAGTGAGAGTAGAACAGAGACAGAGTGACAGATGAGTCAGACCAGACAACAGGAGGGAGAGAGAGAGGGAGTGTGAGAGAGAGAGACAGACAGACAGACAGACTGACAGACAGGACCCGAGAGCCAGAGACAGTCAGAGCGCAGTCACCTGAAATTGAGAGGAGTTGACACTGACTGTGGCAGACGATTCCAGAGCAGCAGTGAGAGAGAGAGAGAGAGAAGAGAGAGAGATGTGAGGAGAGGACAAGGGATGGGTGAGGGTGAGAGAGAGAGGAGAGATGACTGACAGGGACATGATGAAGAGAGTGAGAGACAGAGAGAAAAGAGAGGAGATGAGAGAGACAGAGAGTGTGAGACGGACAGACAGACAGACAGACAGACAATCAGGACAGTCAGACAGAACCCTGAAAGAGGATTATGAGTATGGAAGACGGCTACTAAGGCACCAGTCAGAGAGTGTGGAGGGCTACCAGGGGGCCCCCCCCCAGGGGGGCACCCCACTAGGGGTACCTCCCCCCCCACACCCCACCAGGGGGACTACACACCCATGGGGGACCATGTGGGCGCTCATCACGTGAGGCCAGAGAGAGAAGAGAGAGAGAGAGAGAGTGAGGAGAGAGAGGAGAAGAGAGACGCGAGCAGAGAGAGAGGAGAGGAGAGTCTAGGGAATGTGGGAGGGAGGAAGGAGAGGAGTCAGAACTCAGAACTCAGTTGGTTTAACTTCATATAAAGGCCCCCCATGTTTTCAATATTTTTAAGCCCCCCTTTCACCCCCCCACCCCGCCCTCCCCCCCCCCTTCCCCCCCCCCACCCGCCCCCCCCCCCCCCTCCCACCCCCTCCCCCCCCTCGCCCCCCCCCCCCCCCCCCCCCCCCCCCCCCCACCCCCCCCCCCGCCCCCACCTCCTATCCCCCCTCACCCCCCCCCCTGTCCATCCCCCCCCCCCCCCCCACCCCCCACCCCTCCCACCCCCCCGTCCCCCCCTCCCCCCCCCCACCCCCACCCCTTCCACACACCCATACCCCCACCTACCCCACCCCCCTTTATGAAGGGGTGCATGGTGATACCATAACAACATTAATTATACACAAAGAAAACTGTAAATATTGCATGTTCTACTCTGTCATACGCTCTCTAGACTAACCATATAACTGAATTGACCTTGAGGAGAGAGCGAGAGAGTGAGTGAGACGAGAGTGAGAGAGAGAGAGAGAGAGAGAGTGGACAGAGACAGAGACAGAGACAGAAGAGAACAGCGCCAGAGAGAGACAGACAGACAGACAGAGAGACAGAGGACAGAGATAGAGACAGTAGAACAGAGAGTGGAGGACAGACAGGAGGAGTCGGAGAGAACCGCAGACAGACAGACCAGGACCGACAGCAGAAATGACAGGAGCAGAGACAGACAGAGCGAGTCACCTGAAATTGAGAGGAGTTGACTGACTGTGGTGGTCGATTCCAGGAGCAGCAGTGAGAATGAGAAGAGAGAGGAGTGAGAGAGACGAGAGACGAAGAGAGATGGAGAGAGAGATGGTCAGAGAGAGTGTGAGAGACAGAGAGAGAGAGAGTGAGAGAGACGGACCAGGACAGACAGAAAGGTCAGACAATCAGGACAGACAGACAGAAACCTGATATAGAGGGATTATTGTGTATGGAGACGGCTCCTAAAAGCACCTGCACAGGAGAGAGTGGAGGGCCCAGGGGACCATTGTGGGCGCCCTCGTGCGCCAGAGACGTGAGAGAGAGAGAGAGACGTCGAGAGAAGAGTGAGAGAGAGAGAGAGAGAGAGAGAGAGAGAGAGCGGGGGAGTTTTTTCAATGAGGCAGATGGCGCTTGCGAAGGTGGTGTATAAAACAACATTAGAATACCTGGTACAGGAAAATGTTCACTACAGGATTAATACAAATCTTAAATAAATGTTAGCGATCCGCCCAGTGAAATGGACAAACGAGTCACAAGGACGAAAAACAACGCGGTTTCGACCTCTTTAGGTCTTCATGGGTGTGACAATTAACTTCACAGGGTTCAGCGCAAGGATGAAAGAAGGAAGAAGGTGTTGATTCAACGCTTCTTCCTTGCGATGTCACCCTGTTGAAGTGATCTGATGGCGTTCAAAGACTAAGTGATTTTTCGTTGTTTTATTGCGTTTTGGTCTCACCAGATGAAGACCTAAGAGGTCGAAACGCGTTGGGTTTGTCTTGTGACTCTGTCCACGGTCTATGGGCGGTTAGTTATACATTTATTTAAGATTTGTTTAGATTTCGCCTGCAGTCGTATCGCTTTGCAACTAGAATTAAAAGCCAAAGGGTAGAGAAACTTGTGAAAATTGATTACAGTATTTTGTGCTATATCCAGATCGTATTTTTAGATGCTTTTTTTCAAATAAACAGCAGACTGTTTGGCAAATATCTTTCATGCTTAATATGAAGTCTTAGTTCCCAGCTTGAGCGGCCTTCCAGCAAAAATTTCCACGCACTGTTTACTCTCTCTCAAGTGAGAAGGATAGTGCAGACAGAGGCACTGAATTGATCGTAAAGTAAAACCAAAATGGTATGCACCTAGTTCCATTAGCTGCGGGGGGTGGGGGGGGGGGATTGCACTACTTGTTTCGTTTCTGTAATCGTACTTTCGGTTCAATACATTCACTTCTTTGTGGTGGATTCGTACGCAGGCATTAATTACAATACACTTATTTGTATCCAACATCTATAAAAGTGCCTTATATTCACGCAAAACAGTTGTAGTTGATGTAAGTATACGGTTCTGCTGTTCACCTAGGGGGATCACAGACACCTGTTACTGTAGATATCCACTGACTTTAGGGACGGACTTTCCGCTCATTGATCACGGTCTGCTGTAGACGATTGACGCTATGTTTACCATGTGGGTATGAAGGGAATAAGTGTGTTAGGTAAAATATGGCAGAGAAGAAGGTATGGAAATTGTCTCAGAAGATGAAATATGAAGAACGGTATGAGTTGCCTAGAGACTTGAATGTGTTGGTTGAAACAGAACATTATCAAGTGGGATAAAAATGCCTATATGGTTACGACGGGGGTGAACTGCTCTGAAATGATTTCAACGCGCATGAACGAGAGTAGAGTGAGTAGAGAGATGAGTGAGAGAGAGTCGAGGAGAGATGACATTGAGCCCCGTGAAGAAGTGAGTGAGTAGAGAGAGAGAGAGACTGAGAAGTGGTCAGAGGACAGAGACAGAGAGAGAGAGACCTTAAAAATTATAAAATCATTGGTACTCAACAATATAACCAAGTTAAACAATGTCTAGTCTTCCAGTTTATTTATCCTTGCATGTATTCTTTTTTTGTTATAAGTATATCTTATTGTCTGTATCATCTTTGGGTTATTTGATGATGTTTATTGATCATTTTGCTGCATTGACAACACCAGATATACAACTTTAGCACATCATATACTTGGACATGTGTAGTGTGTGTCGAGTGTCGAGTGAGAGAGGTAGTGTGATGTGTGTGTGTGAAGTGAGAGTGAAGTATGACACGTGAGGTGATCCGGTGAGATAAGACAGAGAGCGACGTACAGATTGAGAGTGGTGAGCGATGAAGTTTTAGAGAGTCCGCGAGTGCTGACGAGAGATAGAACGAGAGAGTGTGTGACGAGAGAGAGACTGGAGTACAGAGGTGACACTGAGAGTGAGAGAGTGAGAGGAGGCCTGTCTGACCCTTGCGCCCTCGAAGCTATGGAAGTGAGACGAGTAGAGATGAGATTCGAGAGACGGAGAGAGAGAGAGTCTTTCATAGCAATAATAAAAACGAACACAAGCCTGTGTTATTGATATTGGACGAATGGTCACTGTTCACAAAAGCACGGGAACGTGTGGGCGATTGAGCGTGGGGTGTGTACAACAAAACTTTTTCATTGCGTTCTTGCAATCGACCTTTTAACAACCAATTAGCTAATGATTAGGAGGCATGGAAGGCAAAGAATAGAAGAATGGTCATGGTATAGTCATGTGTGGGATACTGGCTGAAGTGGTTACCAGCTGCCTGTCCATATGGGCAATTGTCAGTCACAGTGACCGACTGAGGGCTGCGCGATCTTTTGACCTTTGAGTTTGTTTGTTGGGACATGATACTTTTCTAGTGGCTGTGTGGTTGGTTTCCCCTGCCAAGGATAATGAGTGAGTAGTTCTGAATCGAAAGTGTTAAAATGTAACGTTTGTTGTTTTTTGTTCTGTCTGCGTTTTAGTTATCGGAAGGTAAATAATAGAACAATATATGAGAGAATAGAACGGTTCACAGGAAGGACTATAGAATGAATGATAAGTGAGTACAATGACGACGGTATAGTGAAATGAAGGGAAGGTAAAGATCGAATGTGAGATAGATAAGAAAGACATGACATCTACAAACAAAAAAGTAAGATTGATACACCTATAAAAACATGGCACTAATTGTAGCGAAGTTGCCATCCGTCTGTCTGGTAGAGTTGACAATGGTGGTTGCGCCAATGGATCAGTCAGGTGTGGAGTTGCTCGAGCCCGCTTGTGTGATGATGTGCATGTTACGCGAGCCGGCTGTTGCTGCATGGTGATGTATCAGTCATACATGGGTCGTGTGTGTTGACCACGAGACCATTCTTGGCCACCGGAGGCGGTTCATTACCGTTTAATCACCTATGGGCCTCTCTCACATCTGCTCTGCTATGCTTGCTTGATTATTGCCGGCCTTGTGTCGGTGTTTTTGGGACCGACAGCTGACCTACGGTCTGAAGCTGCTGGTCTACAGGTCTGCTGGGTCGTGGTTGCCAATGACAAAAACACAGTAATTTTCAATATAAACAACAAGAAGTAAAAATACTGTAAGAAACGAATGATAAACACGGTGTGGGGGTATGTTTTTCAAAGAAGAGAAAAAATTTGACAACTTAACATATGACATTAATTGACAAAGACATAGCCCATACACAGTAAAATTGTAGACAAAATACCCATAGAATAAACATAGAAATTGGTCAAGGAAGTACAAAAATAATTGAAAGGACGGGACTCGAGCCAAGTTTTCAATCAAATGAAACCAAAAACACAAAATACATAACATTAAAAACTCTCTTAACAATACATAAAACGAAAAAAAAAAAAGAGAATGAAAAGAAATGAATCGAAGATTGGGAGATAGAATTATACGTCAAATACTCTCAATAAAGGATATGTGATGGTTGGTTGTGCGGTGCGTGTTTTTTTTGCTATGTATGACTCTCGCTCTCAAATTTTTGGATGGTGTAATAATTATTCCCTACGCACACCAACACCCAAAACGCCCACAGATTGCCAGGATAACTCACGAGTTAGATTTTTTTTTCTTTATAATTTTTTTGCTGCCTGAACCTATCAACATTACATATTGTGATCTGGTACAATTAAATTCATGTATCTTACGTAGCTATATAGTTCAAGATATTAAATTAATAGGAACTTCTGTCTTCGAGTTCAGCATTATCTTTTAGTAATATCTGATATCACTTCACAGATCTCGCCAAGCACAGTCCACAAGTGTCTCACATATGACATGGGGTCAACACAACTCGGTTTCAACAGTTTTTTTTTTTACCCAAGGCCTCAGTACTACAACACTTTTAAAGAAAGACTAATAAGGAGATAACCAGGGTCCCCAACTTTAATAAGTCAAGCCGTTCACCAAACATCAAGCGATTGAAGGTAGGAAAATCAGGGTCTCCACATATAACTAGCACAATAATAACGTCTATCTATCAGAAATGAATGAAACCGGCTATTTCACAAGGCAACAGTCTATCCATAGTGAAGAACCGCGATTCACACAAAGAAAAGCAATCCACAGATAGAAGACCGCAGATACATACAGCACAGAAATCCATAGAAGGAAGAATCCGCAGTTATTCACTTAGCTCAGCTATCAAATGAATAGAGGAATCCGAAGATTCATAATGCACAGCAATCCTTGAAGAAGAACCGCTGATTCTCAAAGCACTGCAATCCTCAGAAGAAGGTACCGCAGATTCATAAAGTCACAAGCAATCCATTAGAAGAAGAACCGCAAGATTCACAAGAACAGAAATCCACAGATAGAGGAGTAAGAGGTGCCGCTGTTTAATTAAGCACCAGTAATCCATAGATGAAATGTAGATTCACATGGAATCTGCAAAATGATTGATATATTCCACGGAGTAAACATAGATTGCAGCAAAGTCCCATTAGAACACAATATTAACTTCGATTACTCGTATGTTGATTCCGTAAACATATATATTTATTTGCTTCTCAGTGGAGTGTTTTTTCTCTTTACTTTGTTATCTCATATTTATTATAAGCACCATCCGTACGACAAATGTGGGGTGGTACATTTTGAGCTCTTTCCATTTTCGTGCAGGAGTTGTTGTTTTTGATTGTTCCAATCTCGGCAGTAACTACTTTTCACTACATTTCCTATTACATTTTAAATTTTGCCTGGGTAATTATTTAGTGGTTCCGTCCTGAGTTTGTATATCTATTTCACAAGACGTGTATTGCTTCGTACAATATGTACTGGAATAGTCAGCCTATACCTCATAGTAACTATCTACGGTAGGGTATTTACGTAGATTTTTTACTTTTCGATATTTTGGAGGGACAACTTTGACGAGGACTGTGTGGTCGGGATTCAGAGGCAGGCTTTTGGGGGGTGATGTGATTACTGGTTGAGGAGGGTCAGTTCTAGGTGCTCCCGTAATAATTTACGTTGTCAGTTCATCATTAATCCCCTCCTCAATTTATAAAAATAACCAATGTAAGTTATTCAAGTTTTGTTTTTTTGAAGTAGTTAATATCATTCAGCAGTTTTACAACTAACCACTGATATATTCATTTACATCCATAACTGATTCATAATATCTACAGTTCACATACTTGGGATCACTCATATTTCACTAGGGCATAAATTGACTTTTTTCACACAATGATCGGGAGTGTAGGTATGCGGAATCTTTCGCCGAAAATGGTACTGGCTGGACTTCAATAACGTGATTTCCTGCTTCACAGACAAACGGCCAATCTCCATATATGTCTTGTGTTATGAATGGGTTGTCGTTAAGTTGGTTAGTTCAAGGAAGTGATACGTATGAATGGGATTTATACGGATATCACCCAAAGGCAGCCTAACAATACTTCTGCACTGCCCAGATCTAGGGCATTAATACATTCCAGCTCATTTGTTGTTCTGTACGCACATTCTCAACGATACAGGCAAAACTTTCGACTAGCGAAAAACTCGGATCTGGGTGAAGGAAAGCATACACTCTCCTGAAGTTATACTGCACCCAAAACCACAGTACTTGCATCAGTCCTGAGTTAATAAGGAGTACCCAACTAGGTAACAACAAACACATGGTGAAGATGACATGACACACCATGAATCTTCTTCAATGAGTCAGCACAAAATCAGGACGGTCAATAAGAATTAGACCATTCCTGCACGATCTTGACATCTTTGATCAATCCGTTGTGGAGCACTCTAAGTAGCGAAACCAGGAACATTATCTCCTGTAATAAACTGAGCTACCCCAACAAAGAACACCATGACACCTGTTCCTGGTAGTAGGCATGTGGTATATTCATAAATCTTATCAAAACACGTCTTACCTTCTGGTTAGCATAGTATCCACCTCCTACAATCATGGGACCAAGTGAACGAAAAGCCTGCCTTGATTCCCATGCCCTTCGTATGGACGAGCTGTGAGGGTAGTAAGACTCAGACGAGAGTGAGACTCACCCATTCTCCATGTTTTAGGTGAGCTTCAAACTTGTCTTACGGGACAAAAGATTATCGTCACATATAATATTGATGGCAGAAAACTGATATTTTGACTGCTTACAGCTTCATTACAGTGCATATAACTCTTGCTAGGATGGCCGATTTATATGTACACCACATAGGCATCCTGACATACTGGAATAGACCCAGGTGGGTTGTTATATATGACGTCTGCGGACAGATCCTCGGGCTTAAACCACACGTTCTGAACAATATCCGTTTGCAAGTATATTTCTTTGTGATAAAAATGCTGCATCAGCTATGCTAGACCTTGACTAAAAGTCTCCTCATACATCAAGGAATTGGGTTTCAGGCATCATAAAGACGGTAATCTCTGTTACAAAGAATCTATTGCACAGTCAAACTGTAGTAGATAATGTAGTTTATCATTGGCACACAGCATTCCATTTTTGTTGTCCGGAGAAACACGTTTTCACAGCAATGTGACCACCAGAAACACATTATATATTCGATTAAACTTTTTGTTGATACATAATTAATCAATATTATTTCTAGTAGCTTATCCGTGTATTGATAAATTACAATGTTACTTCATTACTTCAGCACCTCCGACGCACATGAGGAGGTACATATTAGAGAACATACATATTCTTTGCAGGAGTTTTAATCATCTCTCACGGCGACACAACATTCGCTACATTTCTATAACAATTAATTTTCATGGTTCATTATTTCGCTGGTTCCGTCATCAGAGTATTCGCACATACACCAAAGCCTCGGCCGTTAGTTCTTGCCTCTCCTCTTTTCCGTTCCAAAAACCTTTTTTTATTTTTCATCATGTTCTTTATGTCATTTCATTGTTTGACGTCATAATTTTCGTTGACGTCTCAGATACTATGGACATATACTGAATTTTTGAACAGTAAATGTAGGTAAAAATTAAAAAGAAGGACATAGTTAACACTGAAGGGCTCTTTTCAAGATAGAAGGAAGTAGTAGAAAAGAAGCTCAAAAAGAGATGTTTTTGGTTGCTTGCTTGGATTCATTAACTGGTTTGAATGGGGTGCATACAAGTTCTGAACTTTGCTATCTCTCTCTCTCATCTCTCCCTCTCTCTCTCTCTCTATCTCTCTCTCTCTCTCTCTTCTACTCTCTCTCTCTCTCTGTGTGTGCTTTTTTTCTAATAATTGATTTTGCGTCTATCTACCATTTCTACAATAAAAAAAAGTTTTCATTATGGGATAACTATGTTATAACAACAAACAAACAAACATTATTCATTGTTTTGTGTGTCGTATAGTCCATTCAAGATGAGTTAGCGCTTACTATCTTTTCTTTTTATGCCATTTTTGTGTCTGTTGTGTGTGTGTGTGTGTTGTGTGTGTGATGTGTGTTGTGGGTGTGCTGTGTGTGTGTGTGTGTGCGTGCTGTTGTGCGTGCGTGCGTGTGTGTGTGTGTGTGTGTGTGTGTGCGTGTGTGTGTGTGTGTGTGCGCAGTAGTGTTTGTGCAAATCTTTGCTTGACTGAGCGCACAAAAAAAAGAATAAAGAAAAAAGAAAGTGAGTGGTGACCTGCAGGCGGAAACTAACACAAAAACCTAACACAGATATATGACTGTTCCGTAACGTTGGACAAGAAGATGGAAGAAGTTGGAAAGAATAAAGGTGGCGGGGTGTGGGGGTGTGAGGGGGGGGGGGAGGGTTGGAAAACTATGACAAAACAAAACACGAAAGCGTTTCAGAGACCTATGTGGCCTTCTTCTTCAGGCCAAGATTAAAACCAGCATTTGGGACAATTCGAACGATAGAACAAGGCAATCTGTCACTTTCTTCTTGTAAACTATTTGGGCTAACAAAATGAATCCTTTTAAGTCGGTTCACGGTTTGTAATATGAGTTTATTTCCGCCAAGGAATGGAATTACTTCCTTGTTGACAAGGTCGAATGTTGAATTTAGAAGAAAAAGTTTCTTTCGGTTTATTTGTAATTCGCTGGATTGCGCCGAAAAGAGAAATCTTTCAAAAAACATTGGCTTATACCGCCAAGGGAATAAATTAGAATTCTAAATCGAAAGAGTTAAAAAGTTTATATTTGTTGAATTTTGTTCTGTCTCTATGGATGATCCGAATCAAACAAACACACACACACCACACACTCACACACACACACACACACACACACACAATCACAAACACACATCCACATTACACGCACGCACAACACGCACGCACACACACGATGTTGCATGGGCAAACCTTCCAACTCAAAATGGATACGCTTATACGCCGTCTGTTCAATCGCAGGCTACACCATTGCAGGAAAAACGGAGTATGTTGGTTTATTCAATGGAACTCCTGGGCCCAAACGGATACGTTAGGTTGCCCAAAGTGCATAGAATGTCTATGTACTGTTTAGGGACAGGGTGCATTCCCACCCCCTGATGTGGCATGCGTCCAACCTCTGCCCAAAATAATATCTGTTACTGCCAGGACCTCATCAGTCTGGAGGCCCAAGTACAATTTAATATCTGAGATAATCTGTGTACTGAGGGGTCATTGCACAGGTCACGGCCTGTTCCCCCCCAATGGCCTTTCCACCTCCAAACTGTAAGGGGTATCAGGAGATAGACAGGAGTTGTGCTCACACTGACGTGGGAATACTGTCTTACACTTCATGACAAGGGCGGGGCAGGGGAGGGTAGGTGTCGGGGGAGGGGACTGATGGCGGTAATGGAATGGAAACCTCGTTACAAGAGAAACGCTCTACACAACACGGTCAATTACCCAATGTCAAGACAATTCACGTCGCCTTTCCAGAACTTTGTGTCTTGTTCACTTCTGGCTATACATGTTTAAACCAATTTGGGACATTCAACACGATATTCGACGCAATACCACACTTTTTTTTCATCATGATGGGGCAATGTTACTGAGCTTCTTCAGTTCGCGTCGCGTTTTTTTTTTTTTTGTTCTATGCAGTTGTTTTTGTTTTTGAGAACGTTATTTTAGGCAATTATGGATATCCCACCTCCGCCAGCTCCAACCGGCTAAAGCCGGTTTCGCTGTTGCTCCCCCGGCTTACCCAGAAGGTATTTTATAGTTCTCTAATAGTAAACACTTTACAAACATACATAATGTGTAGGATTATCTGTTTTTAACACTTAATTTAGAAACTTTTGAGACTTAATTTTTTTTCTGATCAATAAACATCATTTTCCCGCATAATTCATCAAATGTGAAATAAATTTCTGCAAAACTCTTCACTTTCTGGCCGCATTATGATCCACCTCTGGATCTCACTTGAGACCCTATGGCGCCCTGGGCCCAAGCCAGACCCAGAGGGTCACATATAACACGGCCAGATGTGAAGGGTTTTGGGAATATGCCTCCAACAGTATTTTTACTTTTATACTTGTTTGCCTGCTTTCTATTGTCTAATTTGGGCAATCCCCCACCCCCATTTAGTGGTCCTTCCCATAGCCGCACCAGGGCGACATTTTAGGTTTACGGGCTTTTTATAGCCGCGCCAGTGACCATATTCTGGGTTTACGGGCGTTTATAGCCGCGCCAGTGACCCAATACGAAAGTAGGAAGGATCATTGGAGGGCAGGGAAAGAGGGCAAATTTAGACTTTTAAATGCCATGACAACCAAGTATTTAAACTACTGCAGGCATATCCCAATGTTGTTAACTTCAAGATTTTTTATATTACTGGTACACAACAAACGCTTTACAATTACAGGGTTTTCTACTTGTAAGTTGTTTTTATTTGCCTAGAGTAAAGTTGTTTTTAAAGTTGTTTAAACAAAAACCAAAAGCTAAATAACAAAGTGCATCTTACCTTACTTTTTAGTCATTACTTTTTTAAAAAATATTTGTTTTTAAATGCTTTTTTGATTTAAATATAAAAATGCTGCTTTTAATACATAAAATTGGGAAAAGATTATTTTGAGGTGGGGATTTAGCCGCCTAAATTTATACAATGACGTCTAACGCCTGTTTCTAAACGACGCGGTGGGGAATTTAGCCGGCTAAATTTATACAATGCCGCGTGGGCGGCCCGGCGCCCTTAGGGGTAAATTGACACGAACCCGGAAACAGTGCGGCGCTTCGACTCGGCTATTGTGCAGTTGAGTAAGCCCTGGCCAGACATGTCTGACCTAGTACTAATAAAGGCAGAAGGGAGTTGTCTCCCCGGAAAAGAATGTAAAAATTAATTGTGAAAAAAATTCGTCTTTAAGTCGTTCAGGTTCTTTTCAAGCGGCATACGTTTTATTTAAGTTCTTAAAAATTTTTTTATTCAAGTTTTTAAAACAAGTTACTTAAGTTCTTAAAAGGCTTTTTCCCAAGGGTATTATTTAATTTCCCAAAACAATTTCGTCTTTAAAGGGCGTCTTTAAGTTTTTAAAATTTTCGTCATTAAGTTTATCAATTTCGTCATTAAGTTTTATTTAAGTTTTTTCTTTTTGTCTTTCCAAGGGCGTTTTTAAAGTTCTTTTTTCAAGTCATTAAAATTTTTTTAATTAAAGGTTTTGAATATTTTTCCATCTAAAAAGGGATCAAAAGGATTTTTGTTTTTGGGGGGTTTTGGGGCTGTTTTTTTTTTGGGCCCTTCGTATTTAGTGGTTGATTTTTTTTTGACGTTTTGGGTTTTGTGGCTTTTGTTTATATTTTTATAAGTTTTAAAAAACCCCCCCCAAAAAGGCAAGGGCCCCAAAAAAAGGGAATTTTTTAACCCAAAATTAACCCTTGCTTTTTGGTGTTTTTGGTCTTAAACCCAATTTGTGTTTTTACAGCGGGCTTTGGGAAACAACTTTTGGGGGGCGGTTTTTTGTTTCATTATGAGTTTATTCTGGGTTGGAACTTTAAATTTTTTTTGTTTTTTTTCATTGGGCAAATTTTTTTTTCCTCCCTGCAAACCCCCGGGAAATGGGGGGTTTTTAGGGTCATTTCCCCATCAATGTTTTTTTGGGGATTTTTGGTGGTTTTTTAAAGGGAAAAAAAATTTAAATATGTTTAAAGAAATTTAAACCCCAATGATTAATGGCGACAAAAAATTTTCCCAAAATTCTGTAATATAGATAATCCTAGAGACTTAAAGATTTTTTTAAAAATTTTGGGGAAAAATCTAATAAAATTTTTTTCGCCCAATGGGAAAAAATTTACAACTTTTAAATTCCCCCAAATTTAAAAACCCCCTTTTTAAAAAATCCCTTTATTAAAACATAATAAACCAAACCCCCATAATTTTTTTAAAAATTCCACAAAAAACAAAACCAAAAAAACCCCCCAACAAAAAAAACCCCCCCCCCCCCACCCAAAAAAAAAACCCCAAAACCCCAACAAAACCCAACCCACCCCCCCCCAAAACCCAAAAAAACCCACCCCCCCCACCAAAAAAAAAACCCCCCAACCCCCCCACAACCCAAAAACAAAAAACAAAAACCACAACAAACCCTAAACCCCAAAAACCCCAAACCCCAAAATTTCCCACAAATCTCACACCCCAACAAAAACCACCCAACCCCCCCAAACCCAAAAACCCCCCCCCAAAACCCCAAACCCAAAAAAAAACCCCCCCCACACCCCCCAAAAACCCCCAACACCCAAAAACACCCCCAACCCCCAAACCCAAAACCCCCCCCCACCCCCCCCCCCAAACAACCCCCCAAAAAACCAAACCCAAACACCCCCCCACAAAAAACCACCCCCCA
>JAMYXO010003846.1:0-18938 GCA_033310375.1 Conus canariensis | reverse complement strand
CCCCCCCCCCCCCCCCCCCCCCCCCCCCCCCCCCCCCCCCCCCCCCCCCCCCCCCCCCCCCCCCCCCCCCCGTTCCACTGATCATTAATATTCCTTTCCACCGACTATTATTATCATTATAAATAGGCCCACTACTATTTCTATCATTATGATTATCATTAATATTTCCGTTATAGATCAAGGTCAGTCTAGTGGCAGACATGATTGAAGATGGTCAGAAATGCTCGATTCTAATCATTAACGCAATGCAATGGTTTCAGAACTGATGAAAGGGAAATATGGAGCCTATTTGTGTGTGGAGAACGGGGGGGGGGGGGGGGGGGGGGGGGGGGGGGGGGGGATTCAGAGCACTGGGTGCACGAGCACCGTTCTCCGGTTTAAAGATGAACATGATTCCATACTGGAACTGGATCGGCATTGAACAATCGCTGATTGCACTCTGAGATTAGAGCTTTAAAAAAACAATATGGGTAATCAATTTACACTTTAAACGTCCAATAGCATCAGCCGCCTTTACGAACTAATCGGCTCATTTTAACTAAACATCAAGTTTTTTGTTTTGTTTTGTTTTCTACCAGAGAGGGGCATGGAATGGAATCTTCTCACGGCAATCAGTCTTAGGGTGGATTAAAACAGGTCGTGCTGAGGATGCCGGCTCTTCTCAACCTATCGGTTTCAACTTGTAATTGACCGTGTGTGTACGTATATCAAAAATAAATCTTTTAAAAACACGTCCGCACACGAAAAAAGGCGGGAACTTTGATTTTACTAGGCCTACTCCCTTTTTATTCCAAACACTGCTTTCCGTCATTCATCCGATCTTTTCAGCTTTAGAAATAATTGAAATACTGGAACACGACATAACAGCTTCAGATTTCAAATATCAGTTTTAGTATATTTTGAATCTGTATCTGGATATATACGTCACTAAAACATCCATTTACTGGCATAGGCGCGACGGTGAGGGGTGCGCAGCGGTGGGGGGTGCGCAGCGTGATGATATTATCGGCTTCTGGCTTTTGCCAGAGACGACTTGAAGCTGTCGATTGACTTTAGTGAAAAAAGGCTCTTGTACGGGAGGGGAGTATGAAAAAAACAACATTTTCTTTGCCGGGACGGCAGTCATTTTCTGCATTATGTATACTGCACCAGAAAAGACCTGTTAACAACTGGATAACAACGACGCTGATTCTGATGAAAAAAAAAATCTTTCAAAATGGTATCGTTTCTTTCCATTTACAACGTTTCTCTAGTGACGGCAGTGACGCGAGGGACAGAAACGTGCGAGAGAGAGAGAGAGAGAGAGAGAGAGAGGAGAGGAGAGAGAGAGGAGAGAGAGAGAAAGAGAGAGGGAGAGAGAGACAGAGACATACATACACACAGACAGACAGACATACAGAGAAACAGGCAGGCAGGCAGACAGAGACAGACAGACAAACAGGCAGGCACACAGATAGACAGACAGACGGAGAAGGGGGAAGGAGTAAGAGAGAGAAGGGTGGTCTTTGGTCAACTACGATGACATTCAACTTACTTTCTTCAGTGGTTGAAACGTGACATGCTTAGTTCTCATTTCTCATGTCTTAAGCAATCCATCAATATGCTGTTTTATCATTAATTCACCTTTTTCTTTAAACAGAAAATCAGAGGCGAGGGACAAAATGAGGAGTGGAGGGACCAGGGGCAAGGTAAAGACATGTTGAAATAAACTGATGTTGACCATAGGTGGGTCACATCATTATGCATAAAGAAGGGGGCGTAGGGCGGGGAGCAGGAGCAGGGGGTGGGGATGGGGGGTAGGGGGCAAACTGGAAGTTGAAAGTGTACATCGTGGACGTGACGCCCCTAAAATTTCTATGGAATCGGGGAGCAGCAAGAACACATTCTAAGTCAGTGGCGACGGAAAACATTTCGCATTGGGCGGGCCAGCCTGAACTGACAAAAGGAGTTGAGGGGGTGGGGGTGGGGATGGCGTCAGGGATGGGTGGGAGGGATGGGTGGGAATTCTTCACTTTAAATAGGGGGTGGCGAGGGGGGAGGCAAAATTCTTTTAAAAGCAGGCGGGGGATGGGGGTGGGGAGGTCTCTCATTTCACGAATTCTCAGAAAGGGTATTCTTTTCCAAATTCCTGTATAAAAAAGGGAGAGGGAGAGGAGAGAGGGGCCTGGTGTGTGTGTGTGTGGGGGGGTGGGGGGGGTGGGGGCGTGCATCATAATATGTCGTTCGCATTTTGAGGCTTCAAATATTTGGGGAGCCAAAAGGTACTCTGCCCCCCCCCCTCCCCCCCCCCCCCACCCCGCCCCCTTTGTTGTCGTTGTTGTTGTTTCATTGGTGGAGGGCAGTGCCCCCGTGCCTCCCTCTCGCTCTTGTCCGCCCCCCCCCCCCCCAACCCCCACGAACACACACCCACTCCATCCTCTTCTGACGCCAGTTTCGTGGCTTTTAACCAAAACACACTGCAACTACAAAAGATAATGGAGCAAAAGTTGAGTTCAAGGGCTTCCCACTTTCAAAACTCACGTACTTAATGAAAGACATTTTTCTCTCCTCTGTGTGTGTGTACGTGCGTGCGTGCATGTGTGCGTGCGTGCGTGCGCGCGTGCAGTCAGAGGCAAGGGTACATGAAATCAGAAGAAAACAAAATCCAACATGTTCTACAAATGCCAAATAAACACATACGTGGGCACATTTTTGGCAGCCCTCTTTCAAAGAGAAGTTAGTGGGGACTGGGGTGGGGGGGGGGGGGGGTGCGGATGACGATGGTTTGAACTGGGTTCCCCACGAATCAAGTACTGCCAAAGAGGTGGTCGAGAGAAGTTGAAAACCTTGTTGCAAGAGTAAAGGAACATATCAAATGACAACAACACGACTTACGAGAAACTGACTGACCCATCCTTAGCCTGAGCGCAGAAGAAAGCCACAGCCACAAGAACGAACGAAGAACACCACAACCAGAACGCACGGAGCAACTTCTGAGAAACGGTACAGAAGGCAACAGTAAACCTGGTTCGACGCTTTTATACTACGACGTTATGTTGACCCGTTCATCCAGTGTTCTCCAGGCTTCTTCTGTCTCTTCTAACACTTACGGGTTTCACGTGCTCCGCCGGCGTGTGATCAGCTGTTGACTTCGTCAGAGTCTGTCCACTTTCCTTCCTCTCACCCTTACTCTGTGTGTGTGTGTGTGCGTGTGTGTGTGTGTGTGTGTGTGTGTGTGTGTGTGTGTGTGTGTGAGTGTTGTGTGTGTGTGTGTGTGTGTCTATGTACGTGCGTGCGTGCGTGCGTGCGTGCGTGTGTGTGTGTGTGTGTGTGTGTGTGTGTGTGTGTGTGTGTGTGTGTGTCCGTGTCTGTGTAGTACGTCCGTGCCTGCGTGCGTGTGTGTGTGTGCGCGCGCGCGTCTGTGTGTGTGTGTGTGTGTGTGTGTGTGTGTGTGTGTGTGTGTGTGTGTGTGTGTGTTGTGAGCGTGCGTGCGTGCGCGCGCGAGTGTGTGTGTGAGAAAGACAGAGTGTGAGTGAGTGGGTGTAATGATGTGTGTGTGTGTGTGTGTGTGTGTGTGTGTGTGTGTGTGTGTGTGTGTGTGTGTGTGTGTGTACGCATGTGAGTGTAAGTGTATGTGTGTGTATGAGTGTGTGTGTGTGTGTGTGTGTGTGTGTGTGTGTGTGTGTGTGTGTGTGTGTGTGTGTGTGTTGTTGTTGTTTATTTACGTCTATCACATAGTGATATTACGGGGGGAGGGGAGGGGGAGGGGATCGGGAGGAGGAGGAGGAGGGGACGTTCAATTGTGTAGTATTTATGTCTTTTGATAGACGGGGGGGGGGGGGGGGGGAGGGGATCGGGAGGAGGAGGAGGGGAGGGGGACCGTATCATGTGTGTATGTATTTATGTCTCTTTGATAAGACGGGGGGGGGGGGGGGGGGGGGGGGGGGGGGGAGGCAGAAAATGAGCATTAACAAAAATTACAATCAACTTGTCTATAACAAATGTCCTACAGGACTATGAAGTAAACATTTCGCAATATTAAACAAACTAGTAGCATTTTTGAAAACGCCTTCAATACAATTTTCAGAAATCACTGGTAAGATAGGTCTTAACCTCTGACATTCAAAAATGATGTGCTTGCTAGAAATTTGATCACCACATAAACATCTAACATTTTTACTGTATTTTGTGATGAACGCATTAAGTTGAAAAACAAGGCTGAAAAACAAGGCTTGGAAAAACTGTGGAAAGACCTGAAAGGAAAAACACAGTGCCCTCAGCAAAGCGGAATCTGCGAGGAAGAGGAAGAGCAAAAAGAAGAAGATACAAGAGCGCTTCTTCAGAGACCCCTTCCAGTTTGCCAGAACACTGTTTGAGCAGCCAAAATCTGGGACCCTAAGTGTGGACAAAGGAGTTCTTGAGCAGCATCTGAGGAAAACATACTCTGACCCACAGAGCAAAGCACCACTCGACATTCTGGTGTGGCCAACCAACCCTGAGGAACAGTTCAATGGCAAGCCTCCAACGTTGGCGGAAATCAAGAAGGTGGTCGACAAAGCCAGAGCCAAATCATCACCAGGGCCAAACGGAATACCTTACCAGCTTTACAAGAAATGTCCCAAGGTGCTGGAGTGGCTCCACAGGCTGCTGCGATCGGCTTGGAGAAACCAGAAGATCAGCGGCCAGTGGATGACGGCAGATGGTGTGTACATCCCCAAAGAGCAAAACTCAAGTGACATTAGCCAGTTCAGGCCAATATCACTACTGAACGTCGAAGGGAAAATCTTCTTCTCTGTCATGGCAGCAAGGCTGACCAAGTACCTGATGGAAAACAAGTACTTGGATGTGTCAGTCCAGAAAGGTGGCATCCCAGGCGTGGCGGGCTGTGTAGAACACGCCACAATGATCTGGGACGCAATCCAAAAAGCAAAAACAGAAAAGAGAGACCTGGACGTAGTGTGGCTTGATCTGGCAAACGCATATGGATCTGTGCCCCATGAGATGATACAGTTGGCTCTTGAGATGTACCATGTGCCAAAGAACATCCGCGACATGCTCAAGAAATACTTCAATGGCTTCTCAATGCGGTTCTCTACCAAGGAGTACACAACAGACTGGATCAACTTGGAAGTGGGTATTGCAATGGGCTGTGCAATTTCCCCAATACTGTTCGTGCTGGCAATGGAACTCATCTTGAAAGCAGCAACAAACAACGCGAGACAAACAGACCTTGGCGATGGATACAAGATGCCTCCTCTCAAGGCCTTCATGGATGACACTACAGTGATTTCATCCAGAGAAGACGAGACACGTCATGTGCTGGAGAGGCTGGACGACATAGTTGCCTCATCCAGAATGAAGTTCAAGCCAAAGAAATCACGGAGTCTCTCACTGAGGAAAGGAAAAGTGGCCGGATCTGTGGTCTTCAGTGTTGCCAACCAGGCCATTCCAACAGTCACAGAAGAACCAGTCAAGAGCCTTGGAAGATGGTATGATGATACGCTGAAAGACACACAAAGAGCAAAAGAAACCAAGCAGATGGCGGAGGAAGGCTTGGAGACCATTGACCAGTGTGGGCTCCCTGGCAAATACAAGGTCTGGTGTCTGCAGTTCATGCTGATACCAAAGCTGCTATGGCCTCTGATGATATACGACATCTGCACCAGCATAGTGGAGGCAATGGAAGCCAAAATCAACAAGTTCACAAGGAAATGGCTTGGTGTCCCACCCTGTCTGACTGACATAGCGCTGTACTGTCGCCAAGCAAAGCTGAAACTACCCTGAAATCCATCCTGGAGGAATACAAAGCAGGGAAGATCAGACTTCAAAGCATGCTGGAGGACTTAGGAGACAAGGTGGTAGAAGCAATTATGCCCCAGCTGAAGACAGGCAGAAAATGGAAAGTTCAAGAGGCGATGGATTCTGCAAAAGAAAGTCTCAAGATCAGAGAAATAACAGGACACACACAGACCAACAGACAGGGACTGGGGGTGACCAAAACTGAATGGTGGTCAAAGGCCAAAGGAAAAGCCAAAAGAGACATGATGATTCAGGAGATGAGAAAAGAAGAAGACCAAAAAAGACTCCAAAAAGCAGTCCAGCAGAGCCAGCAAGGGCAATGGACAACGTGGGAGAATGCACTCCAAAGAAGTCTCACTTGGAATGACATTTGGCACATGGCCCCTCTCAGGATCAGCTTCATTCTCAGATCTGCATATGACCTTCTGCCCTCAAATGCAAACCTGGTGAAGTGGGGGAAAACAGACGATCCTGCATGCCCCCTCTGCCATGAAAAACAAACAGTGGAGCATGTCCTAAGCTCATGTAAAGTAGCCCTGGCTCAAGGAAGGTACACATGGAGGCACAACCAAGTGCTCAAAGAAATTGTACAAGTAGTCTGGGCTAGTACCAACACCACAAAAGGGAAAATCAGGACTCCAAAAGCACCCGCAACATTCTTCACGGCAGGAGGCAGCAAATCATGGCCAAGAACAACAGTGCCACTCGAAACATGCAGGCAGAGTCTGCTGGACGGGGCAGATGACTGGGAGTGCACTGCAGACCTCCAGAATGGAAGAGTCACCCAGAGATCATCAGCAAGAGTGGCATGAGACCAGACATAGTAGTCCACTCTAAGTCAACCAAGCAGCTGATCATGATCGAGCTCACGGTGCCATATGAGAACAGAATGGAGGCAGCTCAAATCTACAAGACTGAAAAGTATGCTGATCTGGCAAACAGCCTGAGGAGAGAAGGCTATCAGGTCAAAGTCCTCACTGCAGAAATTGGAGCTAGGGGGTTTGTAGGAACGTCTGCATACAGCCTCATGAAACAGCTCTCAGTTGCAGGGAAGGAAAAAACCAGAGCCCTGAAAGCAATGGCAGAAGCGGCAGAGAGGTGTTCAAGCTGGATCTGGTCAAGGAGGAACAAAAGTGAACTTCATAAGGCTTAATTTCCCTACAAATATCAGGTGTCCCTGTGGCTCAGTGGTTAAAGCGCGAGTCATTAAGTGGAAAATGAGCATGTCCAGAGGGTCATGGGTTCGAATCCCAGCCATGGCTCGTCCCAAGATGGGAAAAAAAAAAGGGGCAGCAAAGGGACATCCGGAGTCATGAACCGGGTGTGGCCCAACCCCCCTAGAGTGTCAGGAGATAAGGGCCGAAACACTTGCTTGAAGGGGGCTTCTCTTCTGAGGACTCTCTGCTGCCACGCTCTCCACGAGTTTCTTTCTACTATCCTGTAAGATAGCGAACTAATCTGTCTAAATTTGATTACGTCAGTATGATTCAAATATGATTTGTTATCCAAACCACGAGAATCAATATACTTATTCTTGGAGAGTCTATCTTTTCTCAGGGTATAGCCTTTAATTCTACTCCATACTGCTTGTTCCAGCAAGTGATAACCCTCCTGAATGGATAAAGGAACATGAATTTCAGTGGATTCTGTGCCTTGCCTTGCGCCCTTTTTTGCTACTTTGTCAGCCCACTCATTTGAAGAAAATCCAAGATGTGAAGGAACCCAGCAGAAGGAAACCTTGGTCCCTTTTAAAGTTAAGATATGAATTAATTGACTGATTTCTAACATAATTTTGGTCTTTTTCTTGTAATCTGAAGATCTTAAAGCATAGAGTACCGATTGAGAATCTACACAAAATAAGATGGGTGGTTGGGTCTGTGGGGTGTGCTCGGCAGCTGGAGGGTGGTGTTTTTCGCCGGTGGGCTCTGCAGTCATGAAATACGGGCTGGTACACCCATGGGGATGCTACTTTAAGGCTGTTATGAGCTGCATCCTGTAGTCTGATTTACCTCTGTTCAGGAGCAGTTATGTCCCTTGATGTCTTAATGGAGTGTCCTGCGCGTGCCTGTACCCATCGTCAACACAGCGCAGGCCTCCAAGGGTGGTACAGGACTGCTCTAAAGGCAGGTGAAGACAGTGCTTCTCTGGGTCCTCCCCAGCACCTTCGGGTGTTTCTTTTTCTTCTTTGCCTTAACTAGGCTGACCCTGGAGAAAGGTCCAGTGACGGTGAGGAAAGACCCACTGACCACAGGGAAAGTCCTGTTGACAGTGGGAAAGACTACAACTTTGGATTCTCTCTTGAGGGCACATAAGACCGTATGGCGAAAGCTTGGCTGTGTTGGAGTGGCACTGTCTTCATCTGTCCGTGGGCAGGGGTGGTTGGGTCTGTGGGGTGTGCTCGGCAGCTGGAGGGTGGTGTTTTTCGCCGGTGGGCTCTGCAGTCATGAAATACGGGCTGGTACACCCATGGGGATGCTACTTTAAGGCTGTTATGAGCTGCATCCTGTAGTCTGATTTTACTCTGTTCAGGAGCAGTTATGTCCTTGATGTTTAATGGAGTGTCCTGCGCGTGCCTGTACCCATCGTAACACGGAGGCTCCAGGGTGTACAATCTCTAACGGTGAAGCAGTGTTCTCTGGGTCTCACCAGAATTCGGGTTTCTTTTTCTTTTTGCCTTACTAGCGCCCTGGAGAAAGTCCAGAGTGAGGAAACCCAGCAAGGGAAAGTCCTTTAAGTGGAAAATAATTGGATTTTTTAACATAATTTGGGCTTGCTGTTCTGAGTGGCATGTCCATGTCCGTGGGAGGGTGGTTGGGTCTGTGGGGTGTGCTCGGCAGCTGGAGGGTGGTGTTTTTCGCCGGTGGGCTCTGCAGTCATGAAATACGGGCTGTACACCCATGGGGATGCTACTTTAAGGCTGTTATGAGCTGCATCCTGTAGTCTGATTTACCTCTGTTCAGGAGCAGTTATGTCCCTTGATGTCTTAATGGAGTGTCCTGCGCGTGCCTGTACCATCGTCAACACAGCGCGCTCAGGGCCTCCTAAGGGTGGGGGTTTTACAGGTTCTTTCTTTTTAAAGGCAGGAAAAGGTCTCGGTGGAACCCAGACCCGGGAGTCCTTTCTTGGGAAAGACTACACTTTGGATCCTCTGAGGGCCATAAGACCGTATGGCGTAAAGCTTGGCTGTGTCTGGAGTGGCACTGTCTTCATCTGTCCGTGGGCAGGGGTGGTTGGGTCTGTGGGGTGTGCTCGGCAGCTGGAGGGTGGTGTTTTTCGCCGGTGGCTCTGCAGTCATGAAATACGGGCTGGTACACCCATGGGGATGCTACTTTAAGGCTGTTATGAGCTGCATCCTGTAGTCTGATTTACCTTGTTCAGGAGCAGTTATGTCCCTTGAGTCTTAATGGAGTGTCCTGCGCGTGCCTGTACCCATCGTCAACACAGCGCAGGCCTCCAAGGGTGGTACAGGACTGCTCTAAAGGCAGGTGAAGACAGTGCTTCTCTGGGTCCTCCCAGCACTTCGGGTGTTTCTTTTTCTTCTTTGCCTTAACTAGGTGACCTGGAGAAAGGTCCAGTGACGGTGAGGAAAGACCCACTGACCACAGGGAAAGTCCTGTTGACAGTGGGAAAGACTACAACTTTGGATTCTCTCTTGAGGGCACATAAGACCGTATGGCGAAAGCTTGGCTGTGTCTGGAGTGGCACTGTCTTCATTGTCCGTGGGCAGGGTGGTTGGGTCTGTGGGGTGTGCTCGGCAGCTGGAGGGTGGTGTTTTTCGCCGGTGGGCTCTGCAGTCATGAAATACGGGCTGGTACACCCATGGGGATGCTACTTTAAGGCTGTTATGAGCTGCATCCTGTAGTCTGATTTACCTCTGTTCAGGAGCAGTTATTCCTGTTCTTATGGAGTGTCCGCGCGTGCCTGTACCCATCGTCAACACAGCGCAGGCCTCAAGGGTGGTACAGGACTGCTCTAAAGGCAGGTGAAGACAGTGCTTCTCTGGGTCCTCCAGCACCTTCGGTGTTTCTTTTTCTTCTTTGCCTTAACTAGGCTGACCCTGGAGAAAGGTCCGTGACGGTGAGGAAAGACCCACTGACCACAGGGAAAGTCCTGTTGACAGTGGGAAAGACTACAACTTTGGATTCTCTCTTGAGGGCACATAAGACCGTATGGCGAAAGCTTGGCTGTGTCTGGAGTGGCACTGTCTTCATCTGTCCGTGGGCAGGGGTGGTTGGGTCTGTGGGGTGTGCTCGGCAGCTGGAGGGTGGTGTTTTTCGCCGGTGGGCTCTGCAGTCATGAAATACGGGCTGGTACACCCATGGGGATGCTACTTTAAGGCTGTTATGAGCTGCATCCTGTAGTCTGATTTACCTCTGTTCAGGAGCAGTTATGTCCCTTGATGTCTTAATGGAGTGTCCTGCGCGTGCCTGTACCCATCGTCAACACAGCGCAGGCCTCCAAGGGTGGTACAGGACTGCTCTAAAGGCAGGTGAAGACAGTGCTTCTCTGGGTCCTCCCCAGCACCTTCGGGTGTTTCTTTTTCTTCTTTGCCTTAACTAGGCTGACCCTGGAGAAAGGTCCAGTGACGGTGAGGAAAGACCCACTGACCACAGGGAAAGTCCTGTTGACAGTGGGAAAGACTACAACTTTGGATTCTCTCTTGAGGGCACATAAGACCGTTATGGCGAAAGCTTGGCTGTGTCTGGAGTGGCACTGTCTTCATCTGTCCGTGGGCAGGGGTGGTTGGGTCTGTGGGGTGTGCTCGGCAGCTGGAGGGTGGTGTTTTTCGCCGGTGGGCTCTGCAGTCATGAAATACGGGCTGGTACACCCATGGGGATGCTACTTTAAGGCTGTTATGAGCTGCATCCTGTAGTCTGATTTACCTCTGTTCAGGAGCAGTTATGTCCCTTGATGTCTTAATGGAGTGTCCTGCGCGTGCCTGTACCCATCGTCAACACAGCGCAGGCCTCCAAGGGTGGTACAGGACTGCTCTAAAGGCAGGTGAAGACAGTGCTTCTCTGGGTCCTCCCCAGCACCTTCGGGTGTTTCTTTTTCTTCTTTGCCTTAACTAGGCTGACCCTGGAGAAAGGTCCAGTGACGGTGAGGAAAGACCCACTGACCACAGGGAAAGTCCTGTTGACAGTGGGAAAGACTACAACTTTGGATTCTCTCTTGAGGGCACATAAGACCGTATGGCGAAAGCTTGGCTGTGTCTGGAGTGGCACTGTCTTCATCTGTCCGTGGGCAGGGGTGGTTGGGTCTGTGGGGTGTGCTCGGCAGCTGGAGGGTGGTGTTTTTCGCCGGTGGGCTCTGCAGTCATGAAATACGGGCTGGTACACCCATGGGGATGCTACTTTAAGGCTGTTATGAGCTGCATCCTGTAGTCTGATTTACCTCTGTTCAGGAGCAGTTATGTCCCTTGATGTCTTAATGGAGTGTCCTGCGCGTGCCTGTACCCATCGTCAACACAGCGCAGGCCTCCAAGGGTGGTACAGGACTGCTCTAAAGGCAGGTGAAGACAGTGCTTCTCTGGGTCCTCCCCAGCACCTTCGGGTGTTTCTTTTTCTTTTCTTAAGATATGAATTAATTGACTGATTTCTAACATAATTTTGGTCTTTTTCTTGTAATCTGAAGATCTTAAAGCATAGAGTACCGATTGAGAATCTACACAAAATAAGATTTGAAAAAACTGTAATGGAAAATCAACTATGTAATTGAGAGCCATAAGAATAGCAATAAGTTCAGCAGTAAAGATGGATCGATTTTTACCAATGTAGTATGACTTTTCCTTTTTTATCGCTGGTATTACAAAAGCTGAACCTGCCCGGTGATCTTCTAGGAGTGAACCATCTGTATATATCTTTAAATGATTTGGATAAGTGTTCTGTATATGTAATTGGACTTCAGTTTTCATAATGTTTGGATTCTCATTTTTCTTCATGTCAGTATAATTAATATCAAACTGCGCTTTATTCATCTCCCAAGCAGGACAAGGGGAGGCCGCTTGATTTGTGTCAATATTACTTGGATTTATATCAGACCTTTTGAATAGATCTGATACGTAAGTGGCAATTGGTTTCAATGATGGTATCTGCTTAGCTCGTTTAGGAAAAGAATTTTCAGATGTAATTTTCAGTTCCTCAGATGCAAAGTTGTAACTTGTCGAACTTCTAAGAACGTATTTAGCGCATGCAAGACTTCGGTACTCGTCCAAAGGCAATTCTCCAATTTCTTTATAAGTTCCAAGCGTTGATGCGTGAAAAGGCACACCAAGAGCAAGCCTATAACCCTTGCAATCTATGCTTTGAAGTTTCTTAAGTAAATAATTAGGGGCGCTAAAAAATACCTCTTGTCCATAGGACAATTTTGATCTAATCAGCGACGTAGAGAGATGTTTCAAAACTTTGCAATCTTGTCCCCAGGCTTGTTTGCTTATAATCTTTAATAGATTTAAACATTTCCTTGCCGTGGTAACGATGTAGTTGATATGAGCATTCCAGGACAACTTTGGTGTAAGATAGATACCTAGAAATTTCACAATATCTTTATACTGAATAGTCGTATTTTCAATTGTAAAAAACGGCAGCTCTGATGGATTGCTGCCATTATTAAAGAGTATCATATGTGTTTTCTCTGTAGATAATGTCAAACCATTTTCGTGCATATAAGTAAATATATGATCGAGCTCTCTTTGATAGATCTTCTTGATGTAGTTCAATTCCCTTTTTGATGTTTTTCTTTTCATTGTAACATTCATCCAGATGCATAAATCATCAGCATATTGTACTAATACAACATGCTTTGATAAGAGCGAAGGCAAATCGTACATTAAGATGTTAAATAACATTGGGGCGATAACAGAACCTTGTGTTGTGTGTGTGTGTGTGTGTGTGTGTGTGTGTGTTGTGTGTGTGTGTGTGTGTGTGTGTGTGTGTGTGTGTGTGTGTGTGTGTGTGTTGTTGTGAGTGAGCGTGCGTGCGTGCGCGCGCGAGTGTGTGTGTGAGAAAGACAGAGTGTGAGTGAGTGGGTGTAATGATGTTGTGTGTGTGTGTGTGTGTGTGTGTGTGTGTGTGTGTGTGTGTGTGTGTGTGTGTGTGTGTGTGTGTTACGCATGTGAGTGTAAGTGTATGTGTGTTGTGTGTGTGTGTGTGTGTGTGTGGTGTGGGGGGAGGGAGGGAGAGAGAGAGAGAGCGAGAGAGAGAGAAAGAGTGAGTGAGTGTAACTCTGTGTGTGTGTGTGTGTGTGTGTGTGTGTGTGTGTGTGTGTGTGTCAGCGTGAGTGTAAGTATATATATATATACACATACATATATTATATATATATAGAGAGAGAGAGAGAGAGAGAGATAATGGTACTGAGGATCAGCGCAATCTTAAAAACAGTGCTCAACCACAGTGGGAGCGACATTTGTTATATTAAAGCAAGTTAAAATCAAGCTTCTAAAAACATGTTTTTAGAAGCTTGATTTTAACTTGCTTTAAATATAACAAATACATATATATATATATATAGATAGATAGATAGATAGATAGATATAGATAGATAGATACACACACAACACACACACACACACACACACACACACACACACACACACACACACACACACATACACACACAGGCAGCGGAAATAGGTGTGTGTTTGTGTGTGTGTGTGTGTGTGTGTGTGTGTGTGTGTGTGTGTGTGTGTGTGTGTGTGTGTGTGTGTGTGTGTAAGTATATATATAAGTGTGTATAATTATATATATATATATATATATATATATATTATATACATACATATAGATAGATACACACACACACACACACACACACACACACACACACACACACACACACACACACACACACACACAGAGGCAGAAGGGGGGGGGGGAGCAGGGGGGCATGCCCCCCTACAGAAAAATGTTGGAGGAGGGGCAGCCTTATATTGCCCCCACCCCCACCCCCCACCCCCACCCCCCACCCCTAATATTGAGCACCTCCAAAAAAAATCAGAGAGAGAGAGAGGTTTGATGGTTCATCACCTTGTCGTCATACTTCTGTCAAAATCGCTCAGGAAAAGATGTAAACACATTTCTCGGGAACCTCTCTGCAGCTGACCCACTTTGGCCACACATTACTGATCAGTACCTGACCAGCATTGCCAAGAACGGCATATATTATTATGCTGATGCTATTGTAGTGCAAGCTATGGCGAGAATAATTGGTAAGGACACACACATCGTAACAAGTCAGCAAGAGAGCTCCAGGACAGGCTACCTGATGAATATGATCTTGGCGGGAGACATTGAATCATCCCTTCCACCTGTCCTTATAGGGCAAATAGGTGAAGAACATTTTGTGAGCCTAACGCTTCATCAAACCAGAGACTGTGAAAATGATGAAGAAAAGGAAGAACATTTTGTGAGCCTAACACTTCATCAAACCAGAGACAGTGAAAATGATGAAGAAAAGGAAGAACAGTTTGTGAGCCTAACACTTCATCAAACCAGAGACAGTGAAAATGATGAAGAAAAGGAAGAAGAAAGTGTTTCCTTATCTCCTACAGAAGGTGCATCAATCATGCAGTCTCCTCGTGACGACGCCAATCGACCTGCGCAGTCTCCTCGTGATGACATTGACCGACCTGCTACTGTAAGAAAACCAAAATGTCAGTCTACTGTGCGCTGCAAGGACGCAGTCAACCCCTTTCAGCCACAGAGCGACACAGTCCTCTCCAAACTGACCAGGGTAAGTTCAGGAAGGCCCCGCTGTTTCCAAAGATCTGGGTTCCTGCAATACCCTTGGCTTCACCTATGCACAACAGACAACAAGGTATGTTGTTTCTTCTGCATGAGGGCTAATCATCAAGGCTGCAAACCTGATGCAGCGTTTGTATGGAGCGGTTTTGACAACTGGAAGAAAGCACTGGAAAAGTTCTCTAGCCACGAAAAATCATCTTCACATGGAGCAGCCGTGTATGATGTAAAATGTAGGAAGTCTACAACGTCAGTGTATGCTCCAGTGATGTGTCAGCATGAAACAGAACAAAAGAAACACTGCAAAGCCTGATGAACGAACTAAAGAGCCTTCAGTTTCTCCTGCGTCGGGGTCTGCCTCTCCGTGGACATGACGAGCAGGAAGGCAACCTTCAACAGCTGCTCAAGATCTGTTTTGGAGAGGGCTGCAAGAAAACAAACACAGGTTCAAAATGTCTGTCACATGACATTGTCAACGAGATCCTCGGGATTATGGCATATAAAGTCTTGCGATCTGTTGTACTTGAAGTCAGAGAAGCGAATTGGTTTTCGATACTAGCTGACGAAACCCGTGATGTTGCAAACAGGGAGCAGGTTGTAATTTGCATAAGATGGGTCACTGAGCAGTTTGAAGTCATAGAGGAGCATGTGGGACTGGTGCATGTTGACAATACCTGTGCTGAGACAAGTCTTTAATGCGCTAAAGGATTGCTTGATCAGGCTGGACTTGTCAGTGCAGAAGTGTAGGGGTCAGGCCTACGACGGGGCCAGAAATTTTCAGGGGCACGTTTCAGGAGTTGCAAAACGGTTCAAAGATGAGGTCCCGTCAGCAGTGTCCGTACACTGTTTTGGCACACTCAGTCAATCTTGTTTTACAAGAGGCTTCCAGTAAGGTCAAAGTAATAAGAAATGCCCTTGACTTTGCCACAGAGGTCATTCAGTTGATCAAATTATCACCAAAACGACAGATCCTTTTTGAAACAATCCAACATGAAACATCAACTTCGTGCAGCCCGTCCATTAAACCACTGTATCCAACGCCTTCTTCCTTGCGCTGAACTCTGAAGCGATCTGAAGCGATCAAAGCTAAGTGGATTTTCGTTATTTTATTCGTTTGTGTCTCACCTGAAGAAGACCTAAGAGGTCGAAACGCGTTGTGTTTTGTCTTGTGACTCGTTTGTCCACGTTTCTCTGGGCGGTTCGCTAACATTTATTTAAGATTTGTTTTATTTTTTAATTTCTCTTCTATTTTCATTTGATGTTCCATTATGATTACATGACCGCTTTGTTTGCTTGTTTACTTTCTTACATTATTTCATTTCACTGCATGTTGTAGTCCCTACTCAGGGCGAGGACTGGATGTAAAAAAAAAGCACGTCAGTGCTTATCTATTATCCTCGTAAATAAAGAATTTTGTCTTGTCTTGTCTTGTCTTGTCTTGTCTTCTCTCTCTCTCTCTCTCTCTCTCTCTCTCTCTCTCTCTCTCTCTCTCTCTCTCTCTCTCTCTCTCATATGCAGCAATTAAGCTGACTGATGATTCAAACTAGCACTGTTCCGGAAAAAAAGAATCAGAGAAAGATAACCAAATTCTTTCCACTGCAAACAGTGTTACCTATTCTCAACTTTGGGGCCTTGCAAAAGAAACCTTTGGCAAGATAAATCTCAAATATTTGATTTGAAGCGTACGTCAGGATAACGATCAGAATACCGACTGTCTGAATGACAGCGCACTGTTTCTCACTCATGTTTGGGCATTTTCTCTCTGAGGAACTGCTAACTTGACCGATGGGGCTAAATTGCTTTGGGCGTGCCCACCAGTGCCATTTGTCCTGTGGAAACGGCAGTGTCACTCGTTGGGCGTGAGCTCCTCACAGATGATTTCCCTTGCAGATTTCCAAACATCGTTTATTCCATCCAAGGATGTGCGCGCGCGAACACGTGCATGCGTGCGTGCGTGCCGTGTGTGTGTGTGTGTGTGTGTGTGTGTGTGTGTGTGTGTGTGTGTGTGTGTGTGTGTGGGGTAGAGAGAGAGAGAGAGAAGAGAGAGAGAGAGAGAGAGAGAGAGAGAGAGAATAGCACTGAGAGTTCAGTGAGCTGGCTACAGCCGCTTGCATTCGGAAAAGTTTTTCCATCTTGCGCTTATTCTGAATGAAGTTCTCGACATCAGAGTCTAGGTACGCTCTTCACCTTGTCATCGTCCGAGTTTAGTTTAAGCAAAATCTAGAAATTTTCAGTTTCCTGATCGAAAACCAAAAACATTGTAGGACTGCTTTCTTTTTGAGGACATGTCACACACACACACACAACACACACACACACACACACACACACACACACACACACACACACACACACACACACACACACACACACACACACACACACACACCACTCTCTCTCTCTCTCTCTCTCTCTTCTCTGTCTCTGTCTCTCTCTTTCACACACATCACACACACACACACACACACACACACACACACACACACACACACACACACACACAGTGTGAGAGAGAGAGAGAGAGAGAGAGAGAGAGAGAGGGGGGGGGAGTGACAGACAGAAAGACAGACGGGCAGACAGACAGGCATAAACAGACAGACAGATGCATTTGTAGGTTCAGCTTTGGTAGGACTGGGGAAAGATCCATTCGGCCATTTTCCACACACGTCTCTCCCTTTCCCTTCCTTCATGTCCTTGGCACAAGGCTGACTACAGCTTGACAACGCGTTGCTGGACTGAGCATGGAACCGCACCTTGCAGAAGGCGCTCTGTCTCGGGGTCTCTGTCTCGGTTCGGTCTCTGTTGGTGTCTCGGAGTTTCTCTGTCGTTGTTTTCCTTCACCTCCCTCCCTCTGTCTGTCTGTCTGTGCGTCTGTCTGTTTGTATACCAGCCTATCTATGTAAATGCCAGCCTATCTCTCTCTCTTCTGTCTATCTGTCTGTCTGTATGTCTGTGTGTCTGTTTGTTTGTATACCAGCCTATCTGTTTAAATGCCAGCCTATCTCTCTCCCTCTCTCTCTCTCTCTGTCACTCTCTCTCTCTCTCTCTCTTCTCTCTCTCTCTCTCTCTGTCTCTGTCTGTCTCTCTTCTCTGTCTGTCTGTCTGTGTGTCTATCTGTGTGTATACCAGCCTATCTATTCATATGCCAGCCTATCTCTCCCTCTCTCTCTGTCCCTCTCTCTCTCAGTCTGTCTCTGTCTGTCTGTCTGTCTGTCTGTCTGTCTGTCTGTCTGTCTGTCTCTTTCTCTCTCTCTCTCTCTCTCTCTCTCTCTCTCTCTCTCTCTCTTCAGACCCGTACTCACTCTGTCTCTTTCTGTCTGTCCCTGTCTGTTTGCTTGTTTGTGTACTAGGCTATCTGTTCATATGACAGCCTGTCTGTTAGCCTCTCTGTGTATCTGTCTGTGTGTCTGTCTCTCTCTCTCTCTCTTTTTCTCTCTCTCTCTCCCTCCTCCTCCCTCCCTCCCTCTCTATCCCCCCCCTCTCTCTCTCTCTCTTTCTCTCTCTCCCTCTCTCTCTCGTCTTAATGTATCTCTGCTGCTGAGGGACTTTACAGACAGAATTCCTGTATGTGGCGTTATCATGAACCTGTCAGCCTATGATATCAAAGCAATACTCTCTCTCTCTCTCTCTCTCTCTCCTCTCTCTCTCTCTCTCTCTCTCTCTCTCTCTCTCTCTCTTCTTCCCATTTAAACACACGAAGAAAGCAAGTAAAATGAAATGACGGCTGGTTTACGGTCTCTGCAGCTGCTTTGAATCTTTTAAAAAATGTCATGGCCATTCTCCTCACCTTCCTTCTCTCCTCCCGCCCTTTCTCTCTCTCTCTCTCTCTCTCTCTCTCTCTCTCTCTCCTCTCTCTCTCTCTCTCTCTCTCTCCTTTTCCTGTTTATCTGTTTTACTCTCTCACCCAACATCATCACTGTGGCATTCATCCTATGTGTGTCACGTGGACAACAGACTGCTCAACAGCGAAACCACGCACTCCTACGCATTGCACAGCGTAACGAACTCGTTGCACTGATTGAAAAGACGCCATGAATCATCCACCAAGCCCCCATCCAGATGTTCAACTGGAGAGCTGAACGAGGTGAACGTTCCTCCATGAAGAGGAATCATATATACCAACATTGGTTGAATGAACCACCACCACAATTGTAAACCGGGGACAAATAATATAAGGCATAATTCACATGTTTACAGTGTAAAATTAGATGTAGCGGATATTGCATGTAAAAAGAAAATAAAAAAACCCATAAAAGCACACACATGCATGCCTATTTCTCTCTCTCTCTCTCTCTCTCTCTTCTCTCTCTCTCTCTCTCTCTCTCTCTCTCTCTCTCAATCACTGCACCACACATATATGCATTCCCTTAAATCAAAGCACACAGATTACACCGCATCGCCACACGAAGGTCTGTGCAT
>JAMYXO010003845.1:7500-18939 GCA_033310375.1 Conus canariensis | reverse complement strand
AGGTTCTTTTTATTCAAGTCGGCATCCGTTCTTTTCAAGTTCTTTTTAAAGTTTTTAAACAAGTTTTTATTCAAGTTCTTTTAACTAATTTTTTAAAAAACCCCACAAGTTTTATTAAAAGTACTTATTAAGACTTATTCAAGTTTTTAACAATCGTCATAAAGTCGTCATTAAGTTTTTTATAAAGTCGTCAAATTCAAAGTTCTTATAAGTTCTTATTTAAGTTTTTATAAAGTGTCATCAAGTTTATAAGTTCTTATTCAAGTCACTTAAAATTTATTTATTAATTTTTTTTAAATATTATGCTATCAAATGGATCAAAATAAATTTTTTGTTGTTGGGTTCTGGTTTTTTTTTTTGTTCGTTTTTGTTTTTAGTGGCTGGTTTTTTTGGGGGCTGCTTTGGTTTTTGCTGCTTTTTTATATTTTTAAAAAACGTAATAACCCCCCCACCACAATGACCCCAAAAATTGCAATTTTTAATCAATATTTCCTGAGATTTGGGGACTTGAAAAAACTTTTTTTGTTTTGGGGTTGGCGGTGTTTTTTCATTATGAGTTATTTTTCTGTGTTTGAACTTTAAATTTTTTTTTGTTTGTTCCACTCGCTAATTTTTTTCCTGTGCAAACGCCCGGATGAGGGGCTTTTTATGGTACTTTCCCCCCTTTCAATTTTTTTTCTGTGATTTTCGGGTCGGTCTTTTGAAAGGGAAAAAAAATCTATTGATTAAAAGTAATTTAAACCCATGATTAATGGCGATAACAATGTTCCAAATCTGTAATATAGATCACATCTAGAGATCTAATGACTTTGTTAAAAAAGGACCTGCGTTAAATCATACATAAAATCTTGTTTAGAATCAAAGGAGCAAACACTAATGTTTTGTGTACAAAAATAAGAACCGTTTGCCCAAAACCTTTTTTCCATTTTGACCCCCTTGCGCTTCATACCTTTGTGTTTTTTTTTTCAATGTCTTGTGGCGAATTTGTTTAATCTGTTCTATGCTGAATTTATTTCCAAAGGTATGTTTTGTTTTTCCACAGCGAAAAGAAAACAGCCTTTCCTTTTGGGCCATAAAAGCTTGGTCATCAACTTTTCTTTGTAAGTTCAGGGGAAATAAATCATCGCGTTCATTTTTTTTTTTTAATAATAAATATTATTTTTTTTTTTAAAAAAAAAGCACCGAAAAAAACTATTAAAACCTTGTATACCATTTGCTGTTATTGGAGGCCTAAGGTAGGATACACAGCTTGGTAAACCCCTGTTAAAAAAAAAACCCAGCAGATCTTGGCAAACTAGACTTTAAAGCTCAGCAAGCTGTTGCTGTTATTACGCTTCATTTGCTACAAAAGTTTTTCTGTTAAGAAAGGAAAAATTCCGACAGTATAATATGAAAAATTAAAAAAAAAAAATTTATAAAAATGGCTTCATCGTAATGATTTTTGGTGGGTGTGGTTAATGCGCTTTTTTTTTTAGGGAAGAAATTACGTTTTTAGAAAAAATAATCCGGGAGAGAAAAAGACTAAAAAAAGATGGAGAAATACCCGCGCAAAAGACACCTATAAAAAAAGCAAAAATGGGCAGTTAGATTTTATTAACGAGTTTTAAAAAAGGGCTTTGCAGTTTACCATTTAAAGATTTTGACCGGGGCAATAAAGAATTTTTTTGTAAAAGGAAACAATTAAAAATTGCCCACCAAAATTAGCGATTTTATCAACCATCAGAAAAAAAAAAGATGCAAGAAATATTTTTTTATTGTTTTGGCTGCCGTGTGTATTTTGTTGCACAAATATTGGCTGAATAAAAATGACAAAATCTTTTTTTCCCAAAAAGGATATTGGAAGGGAATAACGCAATTAAAAAGTAAGAACAGGGGATCATGAACAAAAAAGGGCAAAGAAGGTTATTTTAAAAAAACATTTGGCAAATTTTTTCGCCCTCTAAAAAGAATAAAAAAACCCCCTTTTTGGGCAAAAAAAGAAGAATAAAGGTTTTTAAACCCCCAGTAGATTAGACAAAAAGTTTAAGAGACTTACAGTCATTAATTTTGTTAAGATACAAAAGATGGGGAACCTTAACACAAAAGATCTTTGTTTTTCCTTTGCTTTAAAATATTAAAAGGACCCTTAATTATTCGATGACAAGGGCGATGATGGAAAAGAATTAAAAGGGTCAAGTGAATATTTTTTAAAAATAAGTTCCATTAAAAGAGGAATTCCGGTGTTCAACAGATCACAGGGTTTGGTTGAAAACTTTTAACAAACAGTTACTGAAAGTTTTTTCCTACGTATCACGAGAGTGATTGACAATTTCGAACCAAAGGGGTTTTAAAAAGATCCCCTCAGTTTTCGGCAATGAATAATGAAGAATTTAAAGGTCTAAAACCCAGTACAAGAAATCAAAAACAAAAAATAAATGTTTTTGGGAGAGTCTTCATCAAGCAAACTATTCCCTTTTGGTTTAAAAGTAGGTCCCTTTATTCCGGGAGAAGCAGGGGGGGGACACCCGCATCAGGGCAAAGTCCAGTTGGGAGTGTTTACTTAAGAAATCAAAAAATTTTTGGGTTTAAAATGGAACCAAAGGGAAATGGAGAAATGGCAAAAGGGAAAAGTCTTTAAAAATTAAGCAAATTTATTTGGTTTATCGAAAAATTTATTTAAAGAATTTTGGAAATTTTACAATTTTGGCTGAAATCGCCCGACAATGTTTTTAAAACCCAAAACCCCATTTTGATTTTGTTTTTGGAAAAAAAATTTTGGGAAAAGAAAAAAAATTAAAGCACATTGCATAAAAAATAAATTTTTAAATTTTGCTAAATTAATGATATTTTTTGAACTCGTTTCTGAAAAAATAAGCCCCATGATTTATTTCTCCCCTGCCCATTGCATATGAAAATCTGGATTAACAAAACAGTTTTGTGTTTGTTCTTCTAAAGACTTTTTGTTACAACAGTTTGTTGATCTCATGTAGATTAGATCTGTTTTATTGTCATGATGAAAAGTCTTTTTTTAAACAATGCTTTTTTAAGTTGTCATGGGATATTTGATTGCACAACACTACGAGATATTCCCTTTGCTTTTTTAACAACTTTTTTTTGGCTTAAAAAGACTGTAATTTTCACCTAAAACAAAAACTCCTTGATAAACCCCCAGATAATTCATCCTTCATCTTACCTAAAACCTTTTTTGTTAAATTTAATCAAAGGCGAATCTTTAGGGGGAATCAGTGTGTCGTACCATCCCCATCCTTTAGCCCCCTTTCTAAATTCCCTGCTTTATAGATATCTTCATAGGGTTCTTTCAAGGAATCGTTCTGTTTTTAAGACTTGGTCGGATACAAAGGGTTTAAAATGTCTAAAGAAAATTTTAAAATTTAAAGCTTGAATCTAAAAAAAAGTAAACCCAATAAAAAGGGTTTCCAATTTGCTTTCTTTTTTTTTATTATCCAAAAGCTGATCATGAAATCTTCTGAAATCTGTATTGGTTTTGAACAACTTAATTTCCTTTTCTCTGGGGACCAATCTAAAATCTTTCGTTGTGGGTTTTTTCCCTGTCTTTCCAAAAAATGTTGTCATCAAATTTAAAAAGTCTTTTTCTGAAGCACTGGGATTTGTTCTGAGATCAGTGTTCTTTATTATGTATGGTTTCATGAACTGTTCTTGATCAAAGCAATTATTCGTGAAAGCTTTAAATTTAAACCATGTCTTAAATTTAAAAAGAGAACCCGTAATGGCAGACATAATTTTTTTTGCCCCCGAAGATTTGGCCAAGTTTTGGGGTTTGTTTGCCCTTTAGTTTCTGCCGCTAATGGTGTCATTATGGAATCATGAGTTCTGGGATATTCTAAATAACTTTGAATGAACCCCTTTTCGTCACTTCAAATTTGCCTTTTAAAAAATTTTTTTGTTTTGGGCCTGTGTCATTTTAAAGTTGCGTAATGGAAGTGATTGCCATTGCCCTCCATCAGTTTTTTTTTCATTAAATCATAGATAGTTAGACTTTTTTTGGGTCATGTTTCCAAATTTTTTGTTGCTTTTTCAGTAATGGTGGACGCCTACTATTCCCCACGCAATCCCTTTTTTAAACTCTGGCATTTGGAGGTAGCAAACAATTGTTCCCCCAGTAAATTTTAAAAAAGGTCCCCTAAACCGGGCGAAATATAATGCGCAGGATTAGCTTAAGTTTCATGCAGGGCTTTTTAATTTTTAAAAAATTTTGCCAACAAAAAAGTATCCGCCCTTAAAAAAGGAAACATGATAGCTCCCTTGTTTTTAATCAATTTTGCCAGCTTTTTGGGTGGGTTTCAGGGAAACATGATTCCCCTTTTCCCCTGTATTAAAGAACGCCCCTTTAGGGGAGTTTTCTTTTCAAACCTTTCCCACTGTTATGTATCTAAGGGTAAACGCCCTTTCTAACACGTTGGGTCAAAATATTTTTTCCGTTATTTGGGGGGGCTTTAAGATCCCGTGGACCTAAACCCCCTAGGGGTTTTCTAGAGTCTAAAAAAAAAATTTTTTAAAATAAAAACCCCGTATTTTTTGTGATGGCAAAAGCTGACACCCTGAATCGCTGTTATGCTTGATTTAAAATGAGAATCTAACCTCGCAGTTTGAAAAAAATATAGGGTTCCAAATCCCGGTCAAAATTTTGTTGAAAAATTCAATTTTATGGCTGCTCCTTAAATTTCCCCCCAAAGTGATTTGGTCTCTTACTGTTGGTTCTTGGGGGAAGGGTAAACCACCCAAAACCCAGTGAGTGGCGAGTCATACGTTTGTCTTCAGGGTCTTTAAATTTTGATAAAGTTATTAGAAAAAAACATTACGACTTTCTGCATTGGTTTTTTTAAAAATTTTTGCGCATTTGGTCCTCTGTTAATTCTGGCTTTGAATGGGGCCATCCCCACCTACAAAATGAAGGCAATGGCAAATCTGGTTATCTTAAATGTTTTTGGAATTTTTGGGGGGGTCTTTAAAGGAAAAATAGGTTCAAGTCTGCGTAAACAAAATTGGACTTGTTTTTTAATTTCCTTTTAAAACAAACTTTACTGCCTTCTCCGGGATTAAAAAGTTTTGTTTCAGCAATGGCTAACAATGTTTTACATGTTCGCTCGCGCTTGAAAAGACGGAATTCTTGTTAAAACATTTTCTACAAATTTTGTTTGCTATTTGTTTTGTGTATGCCTGAATTAAATCTTGTGCGTATTAGGTGTAGTGCAAACCCCTTTAAGGCTTGTAGGAGTAAGTTACATGGGTTTTTGGTTTGGTCGCCCATTGTTGGACGTTCTTGAACTTAAATTTGGGGAAGGTTTGGTTTTTTCAGACCTGTTAACTTAAAAAAGTTTTGGGGATTTGTTTTCAAACTGATCAATTTTTTTCTACACCATAGGAAATTAGCCTTAAAGTTAAGTTTATTGGCCCCGTAAAAAAATTAGATCTTCTCTGCATTTTTGGCAACGGATGCAGCCTAGCAAGAACGCACCCATAAAAAATTTGTGTCTGTTTTTTTTTGTTTAAAATGTTTCTTGCAACTAATGTTGGAGGCAGTGGAATGTAAGCTTGCTACAATGGCTCATACTTAGCCTGTCTTAAACTGATGTCTAGGACTTCCCCCTGACCAACCAGAGCCTCTATTTTAGCTGCTTTAGAGGCTTCATTAAACGTGTAAAAAGTTGATTGCCCCAACGGGTGTTAAGTCTTATGAGAAAGTTAGTCTGCTGTTTAGTTGAGACCCGACTTTAGATTTTTTCGTTTATTGTTATATAGTCGATTAAAACAACTAACCTTATTTTAACTGGGGGGTTTTATTGTTAGTTTACTTGGAACTTGAAAAAATAGCTGTACAACGCTTCCCGATTTTTGGATCATAACTTCTAAAACGACCTCATTTAAAGCTTTTGACAAACGCTCTCCTCCTTTGCTTAAAAAAAATTTTCAAACCCTTCTATATCTTTCCATGTTGGGTTCTTTTCTAACTCAAATATTTATTTAAATTTTAAAAAAAAAAAATTAAATCAGAATAAATTCAACGGTTTTTTGTGTTGGACTCTAAACTAAAAGTTAAAAACGCCCTTTGGGGTTGTTAATGTGAGCTGTTTAGAACGAGTTTAATTTTTTCGTTTACTTTTTTTAAAAACTTCCCTTTTTTATCTGGTCGGTGTTGGTGTTGGAAAAATTTTTCCCCTTGCCTTTTTTGAAGATCAAACTTTTTGTCTTTTGTAGTCCTCAAAACGCCTGTAGGCGACTAAATTTTCATCCGTGTTTTTGAGTCGAAAGTGCTTTTTTTATTTCAGTTTAAAGAACAAAGTTTAGCTGTTATTAGTTGCCCTAGCTGTGGCTTTTGGATTTTTAGCTTTTATTTTTTGCTGACACCTTACAGCCAATGAACACGGCCCAAGGGTTTAAAGACAAACCACCAGAGGTAAGCCGGTGCCCCTACCCCCTGTTGCTAGAGCCTACATTTGTTCTGCTTTTAAATTTTTTAAAAAACCCGATGCTCCAGTATTAACATATGTAACAGCTTTTAAAGACGCAGAATCCTTTTTTGGGTTTTTTCTGTTTTTAAAGGGGGCCCTGTTGTTTTTTGATTTGTTTTATGTTTTTTTAAATTGAAATTTTTTATGTTCCAGAGTTCTCTTTTTTTTGGGCATTTTTGGATAACGCAGACATGTTTTTTTTTTAAATAAAAAATAATTTAGTTTTGGATTTTTTTAATCTGTTACTTGAATTTCAGCTGGCATCATTATTAAAAAAAAAGTCATTAAGGGTTTTATCACTCTCTTTTTCTTTACCAATTTGAATTTTATTCGTCTTTAACTGTTCTCCCACCCCCATGCAATGTTTCTCGTTGCCCCCTTAGGTCAACCCAAAAAAACCCGATTTCGTTTTTAAAATATTCTTTTCAAGTTAACACTGTGAAGGGTAGATCTTTAGACAAAAGGTCTACTGGGGATTTAAACCCCCCCGCCTCCAAACAATTTTCTTATTTCTCAAAATGATGAAAAGGGTTTTTAAGCCCGCTACCTAGACTTGGTTAGGCTCCCCTCAATTGAACATTGTACTTTCGTTTTTTAGGATTAATAAATTTTCACTTTGTTTTTTGAATGGTTCTTCATCTTCACACAGCAATAAAATCCTTTAAAGGGTTCTTGCGGGCGCTAAAACTAAAAAACCTATAGTGTCGCCTGCTTTTAGGATATTTTGAATGATGAATCACTCTTTCGAATATATTGTAATTTTGATATTTGTTCTCAATCAGCCTTGCTAAGTTAGGGTTTCTAACATGTCAAACTCTAACGAGGATGTGAAAAGCTGTACTTGGTTTAGTGTCGTGATTTAATGACACGTTTGTATTCATTAAAAGTTTGTTTTTAGACAATCTGTCTTTTTAAAGCTCCTTTAAAGTATGGGCATGCGCTTTTAAAACTCAAAAAATTTAAAGGGGATGAAAAGGGTTTCCAAGCAAAAATTCAGCTTCATACTTTTTCCCCTTTAGCTCTTCGGGTTATTCTGGTTTTAGTGCTTCGTTTTTTTCGATTCCTTGAAACGCAAAAGATCGGCCCTTTATTTCCCGGTTTCCCTAGATCAATAGTTAAAAATATGTCTGCATTGTGTAAAAAAAAATTTTTCTTGCCCCCAAGTTTTATAGAATTTTCTTAACGATTGCCCTCCGTTCTGGGACAAACTGTCCCTTTTTTTTGTTGCTGTTTAAATTTTTATTTTAAATAAAACGGCAGACCCGGCCAACATTATTGTCCTGGTTGGGGAAATTTACAGTAAAAATTTGATTGAATCAATAGTAGATGGGTTATTTGGAACATAATATTCTGTTTATTTCCCTTCAGCCAAAGGGCTTTTCAGTCTTCTATGCGGGTCAAAAAAGAGCATATGCTTGTGAATTTTTTTTATTAAAACAAAATAAAAAAATTTTTTTATTTAAAAAAAATGGCAGAAGAAGATTATGATGTTTTTGATCTGGAGACGACATGAGTGAAATGACCCTTTGACACTCCATTCTCATTGCGGCGGGAAATTTAAAAGAAAATAAGGTCAAAATCATTTTACAAAGTTTTTGGCAGAACCTCCCGAATTTATAGCCCTATGATTTTAAACAAAAGATGCCCTTTGTTTTTAAAAAAGGCAAAACAACTGTAAACTTAAAACTAAACCCCACCCCCAAAGTTTTTAGCAAAGATACAATTGACAAAGGTCAGTGTGAGCGACAAAATCGCCTTGGGATTGCTAACCGCAAAAATTAGACAGTGAGGCAGTTGCTAAACTTCAAAAAAACACTAAAGAACTCCCAAAGATAACCAAATCAAAAAAATACCCCTTTAAAAATTTAAGCCCCAAAAGCAGACAAAAAATTAAGAAACCAGTTTTTCAGAAGAAACAGTTTAAAAACTATGCACGATCCGCCGTACCTAGAGAGAAAAAAAGGGCCCCTTGTTGCTTTGAAAAGCATAGAGGGAATTAAAAAAACAATTTGCAAAACTGGGTGAACTAGATGAGCATTAAAAAAGAGAAAAAGAAAATAGTTGAGGCTGATGACCACAATTTTTGCCTGGTGTTAAAGAAAGAAAAAACACAAAGACTAAAAGACTTGAAACAAGAGGATCAGAAGACTGAAGTGTTTGTTTTAAAAACCCGAGAACAATTACGAATCAAGGAGCAAAATAAGAGAAACTATCCAAAAAATTTTATTAAAGACACAACGTTAGCAGAACAAATAAGAACACTGTTTAGGAGCAAGGTGTACATTGGGAGGTTATAACAGCCTTAGGATTTGCAAAAAGTACATGTGTTGGTATTCAGCGGCGGTGGTGGGGGAGCGTGCCACCGGCCACCCTCAGATAATCTGGGGTAAAAAACAACTGATCACTTGCAAATTTTTTAAAAAAATTTTGCCAGTAGCAATAGATTTTCCTGGATAATTTGGGGGGTCTTAGCTGGCTTTTTTCCGCAAGAAAGTGTTGGCTTTTTGGCGAGCTTAGGCATTAGTTGTTTAAAAGTTGGGTTACTTTTAGTAAAATAAAGACCCAAATAAACCCAGGGCAGTTAATCCAATAACAAGTGCTGTCTTTTTTAATTCATGGGGGGTTTTTTTTTTTGGGGGGGGGGTTTTTGGGGGGGTTTGGGGGGTTTTTGGTGGGGGTTGGGGGGGTTTTTTTTTTATTTGTATTGCTGGTTAAATTTATGTGTTTTTTCCGACTTCTCTTCTTTTTGCCACAAGGATTTCATTTTTTTGTTTATTATTGTTCCTATCTGGAAATCTGGGTTTGAAGGCGATGTTTTAAACCAGTGCCACAGCAAAAGTCTACTTTCGATCTTGCGTATTGCAAAAAATTTTGGTACCTTTTAATATTGAAGGCAAATCAATTGCGAATTAATGAAACCTCTAAATTTTTCTAAATATGTTTTTGGGGTCAAAGCCAGTAGAAGGATCAAATTTTGTTTTATCTCGTTTGGCTTGGAACTAGCAAACACCAAACATAAGTCGAAAGGTCGTTTATTCGTTCATTTTCCCCCTTTTTTTAGCCCTTGAAATATCCAAAATAATGTTGTCCTGCTGTTTTTTTGCTTTGCTTATGGGCCCCAGGTGAAAAAAGGTTTTTTGCCCGAAGAGAAAGTGTGTAAGGGGATTTAATCTAGTTATCTTTCTGTGCACGCCCCAAAAATAAAAGGGTGCCTAAACCATGATTAAGATCCCTTTTGTCTAAAGTCGTCTTTGGGTCAATATCAAATTCGTTACGACCTTTCAAAAACCCTTTTAATCATTTTTGTTTCTGAATGGATTTAAACGTTTTGTCATTTTGGGAATGGCGCTTGATTCAGTAAAATAGTCTGAAGGGTAATAAAAATGAAATCTATACACTGACCTCACCAAAGGATGGATGATTTAAAAAGTTAGCATTTCGAACTCCACACCCCGTTAGCACAAAAAAAAGCAAAGTTTAACTGGTTCTGTAAAACTGCATCGGATGATGAACCACACTTTGGGATGTAGTCTTTTTTAAAAGGAGGGTTAAGATAACGTCCAATGGATACTAACCTTTTCTTGAAAAGGGGTCAGCTGGTCACAGAAATGTCAAGGGTGTCGTTGTTTATTTTTTGATTGTAGTGCGGCCCAACAGAATATTTTGCATTGTTTTTGAATGCACTCATTTTTAAATTTTTTTTAAAAAGTTTGTAAAAATAACAACTCAAGACAGTCCTTCGTTTTTAAAAATATGCTATTGAAAATAACGCGGAACCCCAAAGGGGTTTTGCCCCCCATGAAATTTTTTTTACAAAGTCGTAGGGTTTAAATATAATGAACCCAAGAAATAATGTTAAAATTGATAATAAGGAAAAAATTACCCAGTTAACATACTGTGGTTATTAGGGGTTTTTTGCTCCTAAAAAAAAGAATGAGTAACTTCACATTACTCTAAAACTTAAAATGCAAATTTTAAAAAATGTTGACTTTAAAAAACCTGAAAAAGAAGTAGCCATTTTTTTTTGTGTGAGCGCTAAAATGTTAGGTTTAAACAACAATTTCATTTTTTGGTTCACAGACAAATACTTTGAGGGGAAAAATATCCCTCGATCTTGCTTTTTCATTACTTATTTTCATTTGGAGAGCTGAGCATGATGAAAACTTATATGTGGAAGGCCCAAAACTTTTTTAAGAGCTTTCCTCGGGAAAGTGCTTTATTGCGTTTATGAAATTTACTTTCCCAAAATTTAAGTTTAAAAGTTTTAGCTTTGGGGGGGTCGGATCTTTAATAAAAAATCAAATAAAACGGGGAAAGTCGTAAAATGTGAAACCGCAATTGTTTTAGAAATAAAAAAAAGTGTTTTAAAAAATGTCGTGGCCGGAATGGGGGGACATTAGGCCCGAGAGGTGTGAACTTTTGAAATAAAGACCTTTCAGACGTTGAGGACTTTGAACAAAACGGGAGAAAGGCACTTTGTATGGTTTTGAGTACCCTAAGTGGTTATTATAAAAAGCAAAGAGGTTGCGACAACAAAAGGTTTCCTAAACTAGAACAAATAGCAATTAGAAGCAAAAATCGGTCAGTTTGAATAAAAATAGTTGAAAAACTGACAAAAAATGGCACTTGAACCATATTTAGAATGGGACTTAAAAATTTAAATTTCTTAACCCCTTTTTAATTTTTGACCGTCAAAAGTTTCAGAAAAGCATTGAACTCGGGCCCCTTTTTTACATGAAAGTCTTTGCCAGAGGACAACGTGGGAAAAGAGATCAAAAATAAAGGTTTGGGGCAAACGTACATCCCCCACAAAAGGAATCGTTTAAAAGGGAAGCTTTACAAAATACATTCTTCCACGCACTTTTTTAGGAGACACGTTCCACAATTTTTTTTAAATTTCTGTTAAAAGGGGGGGAGAAATGGAGTGTGGGTGCAGTGAAAACCTTAGGGAAAGGGAATTTCTTTTTAG
>JAMYXO010003845.1:0-2500 GCA_033310375.1 Conus canariensis | reverse complement strand
CGGTTCATCGGTATGGGACGTGTTTTTCTTGGACATAGCATTATATACAGGCTCCATATCCTGAAGTTCTCTCGTGTAGATATAAACACGACGTTCCGTGTGATATCAACGCAAATCTCGCCACACGTAATTTCGATCCCCATTCTCGGCTATGAGGAAGGCCAGGTGGGCCATTGGTATGGATAACACGTGTTTATATATATATATATATTTATATATATTTACAGTATATGCATTCTCTATGGAAATATCAGTGGAAAGGAGTGAAATCTTGTGTGCGGCATTTAAGGACTGCGTGACCACAAACATCGTTTACTCGCCTTGCTGTCAAATAACTCAAGGGGTACACGATTCCAGATGCACTTCAGAGCAGTACAAATGATCCTTTTTTGTAAAGACCATCGAGGAGTGGATCCACCTGGAAGAAAACAACTGTCCAGGTGCCAGTACTGTCGCCGCATTCACAGCGCGGTGGGCCGTTCTGGCAGCTCTTCCACTAAACCCATGCTGCACATTAATCAGTTAGGTTAGATTGGTATAGGAAAGGGTGGGGGTCGGATCACCCTCCCCCCCCCCTTTTTTTTTTTTTTCTTTTTTCTTTTTTTGTTTGTTTGGGCTTGGCGCTTCCTTCTGTAGGGTCAGGCCCGGTGTTAATGTAACAGGCTTGCCTTATGTGCAAAGCGAAAAGTATGTTAGCGGATACGGACAGCTCACACTAGCTAGTCTTTAAGAGGAAAAAGAGAAGGAAAGAGAAATGAGAAGGGAAAAAAGAGGGGGGGGGGGGGGGGGAGTTGTTGGTGTTGTTATTTGCGCTCTCCCAGGTTTCCATCGCAATTTAATCAAGTTGGTTTCAGCGATGTATTGCATCCAGATCCGATCCAGTACTTGACTGATGTTGCACTGTAAGACATAACTGAACGAATGATAACCACACCGGGCACCTCTTCAGTCGACTCTACCAGGTAGGCAGACCGTTCCGGTTGCGCGATGAGCGTGGATTGAAGAGCTGTCACTGTTGGTTCAGAACGAGGATAGGCGCATAAATATGTATTCTTAATAATAATATAAATCAAAGAAATTAAATGAACAAAATCGGTTCGGTATTCAATGTAAAACAAACAAACAATGAATGAGTCGGTTCGGTTGCAGTTGTTGAAGTGTTGTTGGCAGACAAAACAAAATAAATGAAAACAAAACAGACGGGTGTACTGTGAAAAACATCACACTTCTTTGAGGGCTCAGCACTCCAAGTCTCTGGTGGTGTGCGTGTGTGTGTGTGTGTGTGCTGTGTGTGTGTGTGTGTGTGTGTCGTGGTGCGTGCGTGGGTGTGTGTGTATGTGTGTGTGTGTGTGTGCGTGGTGTGTGTGTGTGCGTGTGTGTGGTGTGTGGAGTGTGTGAGTTTTGTGTGTGTGTGTGTATGTGTGTGGTGTGTGCGTAGTGTGTGTGGGCGTGTGTTTGTGTGTGTGTGTGTGTGTGTGTGATGTTGCGTGTGTGCTGTGTGTGTGTGAGTGTGCTTGTGTGCGTGTGTGTGGTGTGGGTGTGTGTGTGTTACTGTGTGTGTGTGTTGTAAGAAGAGACATGGTCACACACTGTCCACAGGGAACACTAACTGACCGTTCTGCTGAGTCAGTTGTGTCTAACTGGCTTATCTGATGCCTTTTGGCACCTTGATGTCCTTACTTTATATTTGGATATATTCCGGTATTTACTCAGGGGCAGATAAACTAAGCGGATTGCCGACCGCTCTACGTACGGCTAGGTTTGCCTGCCAACAGCGTGTGGGTAATGATATAGTTATCATGCTTTGAATTCAATGTTTACAGCGTGTGATAGTTGGTATTTGTTTGGATTGTGTTTTGGGTGGGTGGAAATGGAGTGGGTGGGTGCATGCGTTGGCTGTGGGGTGTGTGTGTGTGTGTGTGTGTGTGTGTGAGTGTGCGCCCGCGCGGCGCGAACCAAAACACACAAAACACACCACACACACACACACCACACACATAGGGACAAACCCTTGGACAAACTTGGGAAACCGGGAGGTTTTTGGGCAGACACCAAGGGTTCCCGAATAAATATACTTTTTTACTGGTTTTAAATTTTTAAAAACCCTTTCCCTTTATTATAAAAAACCCTTTCTTTTAAATACTTCTGACTCTGGGGATTTTGGGGGGGAAAGAAAATCGTACCTACCAAACCCGGGGGTACTTTGAGTGTGTTAGCATGTGTTATGGAAGAACTGCGGGAACGTGTTAGGGAAGAACTCGAAGCACGTGAAGGCAACAAAAAACCATGAGACACAGTATAAAAACATGATCCCATGGGAAAGACCTCAGAGAAACCCTGAAGACCAAGGGAAAATTTTGCCCAAACCAAGAAAACAGTTCAGGGAGAACTGAGTACTCGAGCTGCTCAAGACAGCAAAAAAACCCGGGTAGGGGGAAAACCCCGGGTTGGGTGATAAGAGAGGAAAAAAGTAAAAAGCACTTCTTGAGAAAAAGAACAG
>JAMYXO010003844.1:5000-10000 GCA_033310375.1 Conus canariensis | reverse complement strand
AAATTGTCAAATTTTGGGGGAAGGATCAGTGTTTTGGGCCCCTTGGAAAAGGCTTTGATTGGCCCTCATCAGCCCAGGGTGTGCAGCCCCGCCATTGCAAAATCCCAAATGCAGGGGATTTTTGGGTAAGGGGGAGAGAGAGGGCAGAGACAGACAGGAGAGAGAGAGAGAGCGGGGAAGGGGAGAGCTATTTCTCACTACACCAGCTGTGCAAATCAAAATTTTTAAAAATCCCCAGAGTGATACTGGAAAGGGGGGAGTGGGTTTTTGGAGTGGTGATTTTTTACCCCTGTTTTAGTTGAGGCAACATGAGGGGGCTTGGATACATAGAAACCCATTTTTCCCCTGGTTCAGTCTTTTGTTCCCCATCACGGAGGGGGCTTGAAACAATTTTGAAACAAATTTTGGGAACCCAAATTTAAAAGTTTCCTGATGTATAAAAAAGAATCATTTTAAAAAAAAAAAAAAAAGGGCATTTAAAGGGGCTTGGGAAAGGGTAAAACTTACAGGTTAAAAATATTTTTTTCGGGGGGTTTTAAGGGGCATATTTTGTACCAGGAAAAAATGTAATTTTTAAAAGGGGTTTTTTTGGTGCTTTACCTCCAAAAAAACCCAAAGCGCGCCTTACAGGGAAAAATGATAAAAAATACTAATTTAATCAAAGAACACCCCACCCCCAAACTAACCAAACGAAAAAACCCAAAAAACACCGCAGATTTTCATTTAGCGCCTCAAAAAAAGCAGGGCTGGGGCCAAAAGATAAGTGGGAACGTTGGTTTAAACAGTCCAGGGGGAAAAGATGTCCCTTTTGGGGGGTTTTAAAGTGGTTTCTTAGTTAAACAATCCCGGGGGAAAAGATGTTTTCTTTGGAAGGTTTTAAAAATCTTTAAAAAAGTCCATGTTACGAGAGTAGAAGGTTTTGACCATTCCAAAGAGAGGTTTTCCAGGTAAGGAAAGATCCCCTTGGCCCCAGGTTTTTAGGTGAGAGAGGGGAAACGAGGGAGAGGGGAAGCGGAAGCAGGGCGAGGGGTCGGTGGAAAAGAATTTAAATTGTGAGCGGAAATAGAGATGGGGAGGTCGGCAGGAAGGGGGGGAAACCCGATTATTCATTTTATTTGAAAACCAGGAGGAGAACTTTAAAATTTAATGCAAGACCCGAACAGGGGCCCGTGTAAAGGGGTGACGAAAATTGGGTTTTATGTGATCAGATCTAAAAGGGAAACAAGGGGTATCCCCCCAGGCAGCTTTGGGTTTAAATTTTTTGGGAAATTAGGGATGAGCCTTGAAAGGGGCCCCCCACAAGGGGGGGGGGTAAAAATAGTCAAACCGAGACAGAACAAAAGCCAGATTAGTCTTCAGGGCATTTGGGTTTGGGAAAACGACAAAAAAGAGCAGTTTTTACAAAAATTCAAGGTAGCAGGACTTTCAAACATTAGAGGGTTTTGATGTTTGAAAGAGAGTTTGGGCGAAGGTTTTAACGCCGAGGCTATAAAAAGCCCCCGATAGCTTTTAAACTCTTTTTCCCTCAAATTTATAGGCTAGGGAAGAATGAGTTCTGATAATGTGTTTCGAAGCAACGGGAATTTTTTCAGTTTTGCACCCTTTTGTTTTAGTTTGGGAATTTTGCCCCCTGATTTAAAAATGGAAATGCAAGCTTGAGAAAAGGTTTTTTCCCTGGGAAAATGACCCCGAAATGGGCAGAAAATATTCCGCTGGTTGTCATTGAAAAAAATTGGTGAAAGGGGGTGTTGGGTGGGTAATTTGGGGAAGGGGGGGTGTTATGCAAAAAACCCAAACCCCGTCCCGGACAGATCCCTGGGGGACACCAAAATGAAAATGCCTTGCTGGGAAATTAACAACCCCCTCACTGGGCACCGTTTTTCTTTTGATCAAAGAGATTTTTAACGAGAACCAGGAAAAGGAAAAAAACCAGAAAGGGCCAAAAGAAGTGTTGGTTTGAAAAAGGGGAATGGAGTGATTTTTGTAAACAAGGCAGCAGCAAATCTAGGAGAGGAAAAGAAGAGAAAAATTTGTTTCCATCAAGAGCTGTGAGGGAAAATCGTTTTATCTTCAGAAACGCTGTTTTCCCCCGGGTTTGACCAGCCCAGATGTGACGGTTTTAAAACCCAAAAGGGTTGTTTACAGAGAGTGTTCAGCCCCCTTTGGCGAGAACAAAATGTTCAATCAGTTTGGAAGAAATGGGGGATTAGAGAGGGGGCTGTAGTTCTTTTGGGTTTTCCGGATCCAAATTCTGCTTCTTCAGGAGAGGTTGACAATGCAGATCTGAACAAAAAAAGGGGGAAAAAAACCTGATTGCAAAAAAGTCATTGATAATTTGGGTGTAAAGTACGGGAGGAGATTTGTCAACCCCGGGAGGGGAAAAAGGGGTGAGGGGAGAGTGTCGGTTAACCCGTTCTGGGAAATGACCCTTTCTTTTAAAATTTTCCGGACCTCTTCACCCCAATGGGTGGAAATTCCGGGGCCACTGGGGTGGCCCGGGAAGGGAAAAAAAAGGTAAGGAACGCAGGGGGAAAAAGGAAGCGCCAAAGAGAAATCCACGTATGGGAAAATTTGTGGCTATTTTACTAGAAGAAATAAGGAAAGGAAAAAGCTTGGGGTTTGGTTTTAGTCCCCCAAAGGGGTTGAGGAGAAGCAGTGATGTGGAAAATTTTTTTGCCCAAATACTTTTTGGTTACCCGTAACAGTTGTCGGGTTGTACTAAGGCTAGGATTTTGGTGCTGTTTTAAAAAAGGGATTTTTGGGAAATGGGCCGAATGTTGGTAACTAGGTTTTTGGGGGAGACGTAAAAAAATTTTTCATTTTTACATGTGGGTTCCCGGGTCTGTATTCAATAATTTTTGCTTTGGAATTACTTAAAAAACCCGTACCATGAATACTGAATTTTTTGTGGGGAAAGGGGGTTTAAAAAGGTCCTTTCCCTTTCCGTTCCCTTTCCTCTGGCAGTTAACAATCCCTGTCTGAAACAATTCAGAAATGTGATACCCTTTTTTTAAGACTTTGGTTATTCCCAAAAAAAATCCCCCTTTTTGCACATTTGGAAAGCCCAAAAGTCCTCTCACCCTTAACCTTTACTTTTTTAAACCTTTCAAATCCTCCATTCTTGTTAATTTGGGAGGGTTGATTTTATACATTTCAAATAAGAATATCATAACAAAAAACACTAAAAAACCCCCCAACAATGGGGTGTTTTTTTTCAAACAAATACTTTTAAACCCTACAAGTGAAAAATTTCAATCCCTGGAATTTTTTCAAAGCCTTTTTTCTGCTTCCTTTTTGTAAAAATAGGCTTTCTCTGTGAATCAAAAACTTTGTAAAAAACACTGAAAGGAAAGCCCATTCCCCCCCTTGGCCCAAAAAGTTAAAAAAATTTACTGCCCTTTTTCCTCATTTGACTAGTAATGAAAAGGGACCCCAAATTAACCCCAAGGGGGTGGAAATAAATACCCCCGTGATTTTATGCATTCACCAACCCCCTATTCTTTTTTTGTTTTTTCCCTTTTTTTCAGTTCATGCAAGATTTTCCCCCTTTTTAAACCCCATGATTCATTTTATTTTATACCCAAAATTTCATTCTAAACTGCTTTGCTGCAGGGAACACCCCCGTGTTTGTCTAATTTATTTTCCCAAAAATTTTCTTGCTCCCAAAATTTTTTTTTTTTTTTTTTTTTGTCTGCTTTCTGCAGGGAAAAATGGCAAAAAATTTGTCTCATCCACATTATTTTTATTTTTGTTTTCCCTTTTTGAGGGTACAAATTATTCAGTTGGGCTGGTTTTACCAACCACGGCTCTTGATAGTTAAAAAGTTTATCAGCAAAACACCCAATTTTAAAAAGGGCCAAATTTTGTAATTCATTGAATAAAAAAAAATTTTTTACATCTACCGATGGCGATATTTTTTAACCCCAAATCTTTCACCTACAAACCCCGCTAATTTTTTCTTGATCTTATTTTTGGGTTTTACCTTCCCAAAACAAACTTTTTATGCCGGCGATACAAAATGTTGGGGTAAATTTTTTGTGTGGCTGGACAGAAATTTTCTTCGCCAAAAAAATTTTAAAATTCAGCTCTTTAAGGCCGTTTCGTTTTAATTTCTTTTTTTTTTTATTCCCTTTTTTATGTAGTTGATAAGGGTTGTGCAAATGCTAGGGATTGCAGTGAATTTTTGAACTTTTTTGTAGTAGAGCTGATAAGGGTTTGTTTCAAATGCCTTTGGGTTTCAGTGAATTCTGAACTTTGTTGTAGGGGCTGTAAAAGGGGAGTTCAAGTGCATTGGGATTTTTGGAATTCTGGGAAATTTTGTAAAGAGTTATTCCGGGGGGCCCAAAAACTAGGGGTTGGTTCCGAATTTTTTTTAAGGGAAATATTGGGAAATGGACGGGTTGGGAATTCAACCGTTGGTTTGTGAACATAAACCGTCCATGGCATAATTCGGCTAGGGAAATTGGGGGCCAAAATTTTTCCGGGATTTTTGGGAAATTTCTTTGGTTAAAAGAAAAAGCATTAATTAAAAAACCCTTGGGTTTTACCTAATCTCCCCCAACCCAACCCCCCCCCCCCCCCCCCCAAAAAAAACACAACCAAAAAAACAAAAAAAAACCCCCCCCCCCCCCCCCCCCCCCAAAAAAAAAAGGGGCCCCTTTTTCTGCTGCTTTTTTAGGCGTTTGGGGTAAACAGGGGGGCAAAAAATACCCGCCTTCCCCCCCAAAAAAGCCACTTTTTCCCCAGTTGTCACAGTTTTCTGAGCTCTTTTCCCGTTCCTTTGAGGAAGGAAAAAACCCTTTCAGCGGTTTGCCCCGACCAAGGCCCAAAAATTTAATTTTCTTTTGAGGTTTTTGTAAAAAAAAGGTTTTTTCTGTTGCGATTCATTGGGAATTGGTTTTTTATAGATAATATTTTTGGGTTTTTGACTTGTTTAAAATGTTTTAAAAAAAATGTTTAAAGGCCACTTAAGGAGTGTTTTTCAAAAAGTAAAAGTTTTC
>JAMYXO010003843.1:15000-18942 GCA_033310375.1 Conus canariensis | reverse complement strand
CGTTACTACCACCCTCACCACCTCTACCACCCCTACAACCCACCCCAACCACCTTCACTCCCCCCCATACTACTACTACTCTCCCACCACCACCACCCTCCTACCTCCTCCACTACTCGTATTATCCCACCACCATCACCTACCACCCCCACTACCACCCCTACTTCCACCACCTCTACCATCCCCACAACCGCTACCACGCCGACAACATTTACCACCACCACCACCACCCACCACCACCCTGCTACTTTCACTGTCCTGAATCTACCACCACCACTATCCCTACAGCCACCACCTCCACCACCACTACCACCAGTCCTTCCACTACCACCACCGTCACCTCCACCATCACCTCCGCCTCTACCCCTACCACCACCACCACCACCACCACCCCTGCTACTTTCACTGTCCCTGAATCTACCACTACCCTAACCTACAGCCACCACCTCTACCACCACCACCACCACCACCACAGCGTCTACTTCAACCTCTACTACCGCGCCCAGCTCTACACCTACCACCACCGCCACCACCATCACCACCACTCAGTAACCTTGGAGACTTCACCCACTGTTACTCCCCCTTCCAGCCATAGTTCTACCGCCAGCCCAACCAGCGCCCCAGAACTGACGCAACCACAGGTAAGGCCGTTAGAGTTATTGTAATGTCTGTGGTTTGTCTTCTTGCAGCTTCCCCAATTTGGAACTCACTGCCGAGCAGTCTGCGCCATGTCTTAGAAACTTCTGCTTGAAATTATGAATAAACCATTTGGTATAATACAGTACAGTACAGTACGGTACAGTACAGTACAGTATAGTGAAGTGATAGTATTGTGTAGCAATAGTATTGTATTACACAGTACAGTACAGCACAGCAAAACATACTACAGTATTGTACAGTACAGAACAGTACAGCAGAGCACAACTCAGTAAATTATACAGAACAGTGAAACACGAAGCTGTACAATTGAATACACTACACCACAGCATATACAGTACAGTATAGTATAATACAGTATAGAACAATGAATGTTAATGCAGAATATATATTTAAGAACAGCACATAAAACACAGAACAATACAGTACATTACAACACAAACACAAACAAACACAACACAACACAACACAACACAACACAACACAGCACAGCAAAACTTAGGACAGCATAGCACGGAAGAGTACACCCCAGCCAAACACATCACTTTTCAGTGCAATAAGTGTCCAACGGGCAAAACGCAGTACAATAAACTGTAATTCACTTCAGCAGTGCAAAAAGACAGTAGTAGGCCTACAAGTCAGTGCAGCACAGCGAATGAATAGAACAGAACAGAATTCAGAACAAGACAGCCAAACCAAGAACAATACAGTACAAGAAGTACACCACGTCAAAGCATCCTGTACAGTCGTGTACAACAGGGCACGGACAGGTAAAGAGGTATAATTATGAGTGTCAGACTCTTACTCGTGCAACTTCCAGACATATTCAGACAGACCAACAGAAGAAAGATTTCCCCTTTAATTCACACACACACACACACACACACACACACACACACACACACACACACGCACGCACGCGCACGCACGCACGCACGCACACACACACACACACACACACACGCACACTCACTCACTCCTCTAATATCACAGATGTGAACAGACATAAAACTTAAGTACAACATCAACAACAACAACAACAACAACAACTACTACTACTACTACTACTCCTACACACACGCGCGCACACACATAAAGTTTACGCTATTGATATGAAATTACTTTTTACTATGGTTTCACATCATTGCTATCATGAACGCATGTTTCAATACAAAAATGGTTAACCAGGTACTCGCGGATTCATAAACACTTTCCCTTTAAAAACTGGCCTCATACAGTGCCACAAAAAATCTCTTCACTGTCTTCACACGATCTCATGTCGAATAATAAAATATTTTTGTGCTCGTGCTCCTTTGAGTAGTAGAAAATACACTATATTCTGTCCCTAATCTGCAACTGGGGAAAGGTCACTGGAGAGAAAAACGAAACAAGTTAATCTCGTTTAAATCTAGATGATAAGAATACACTACTCTGTAGAATCTTTTCATCAGCGTTTTCAATTTGTTCATTTCTGTTCACCGCATCTTTCTTTGGAGGTTACCTATACCTTCATCAGCTAGTCGTGGCCTTTACATTTAACACTGAAATCACACGTGTGTATGAAAAGAAAAGCAGAAGAAAAAAAAAAACTATCCTCCGAGGCATCTGACTATCCTCCGGGTAATAAACCAGTCATTTTGTAATTTGAAATGTTAGTAACAGCGCACCGCCCCCCCCCCCCTCCCCCCCCCCAAAAAACAAACAACAAACAAAACAAAACAAGCAAACGTAGACAATCGACTCGCAAGACAAAACACAATTCAACGCCCATCTTGCGCTGAAGGGGATGAAGATTTAAGTGATGACTCGTTTATTTTCGCTGTCCTGAGTGTTGTTGTTGTTGTTGTTGTTGTTGTTGTTGTTTTGTGTCTTGCCTGAAGAAACCTAAGAGGTCGGAACGTGTCGTGTTTTGTCTTGTGAATCGTTTGTCTACGCTTTTTTTTTTTTTTTGGCGGTGCGCTATTACTAACATTTTAAAACTTGTTTAGATTTCCGTCTGCAGTCGCCTCCCTTTGCAGCCAGTCACTTCGTGTTACTTGTTCATCACATTCAATGTATGTCAGCTGCACTGTGTTCCTAACTAGGTGGGCCAAGGCACAGGAGAGTGAACAAGGTTTGAAAATTGTTCTTCTTTATCAAAAGCTTGCAGATGAAATTGACGTTTTCCATCCATATAGTCGTTTTATATATACCATTACATACCAAACGACCAAGAACGACAATGAGTTTCAACGTTTTGGTTCTGATTCACGTCATTTTAGTCAAAGCGGTAATGATCTTTCATCTTCCATGGTCTGAATAGAGTTAAATGATTCATGAAACGCGAAACTCGTATGATTATATATATATATATATATATATAGTCTGTACGCCCTGACGAAGGCAAATAAAGCCGAACATCTGGGAAATTTTAATCTTGTTTGTTCGGATTTTTATCTACTTTGACTGTTTATATATATATATATATTATATATATATATATATATATAATACATACATTATATTATATATATATGTGTGTGTGTGTGTGGTGTGTGTGTGTGTGTGTGTGTGTGCGTGCGTGCGTGCGTGCGTGCGTGCGTGCGTGCGTGCGTGTGTATGTGTGTGGTGTGTGTGTGTGCGTGTGTGTGTGTGTGTGTGTGTGTGTGTGTGTGTGTGTGTGTGTGTGTACTTGCCTCCATGTATCTAGCCCTATCTGGTTTGTATGCGTCTTTCTCATTCTTTATTTCTGTTTCTCTCTCTCTCTCTCTCTCTGTCTCTCTCTCTCTCTCTCTCTCTCTCTCTCTCTCTCTCTCTCTCTCTCTCTCTCTCTCTCCCACCATTTTCCTCCCTACTGGTTTTCTCCTTCTTCTTTTTACTCTCCCTCCCTGTCCCTTTACCTGCCACCTTCCCCCCCCCATCCCCCCCCCCCCCCATTATCCCCACCCCACCCCTTTCCTCTCACTTTCCCTACTCTCCACATATGTTTTTTTGTTTTTCCCATACACTGACTGTCACTACAGGGGATGGAGAGGACCCCAACGTAGCGGCCTACGTGGCGGGGGGCGTTGGCGCCGTGCTTGTCATCGTCGTCACCATCCTCGGTGTCCTCATTCTGATGAAACTGTCCAGTACGTCTTGCCTCCGGAGTTTGTCTCTCTCTCTCTCTCTCTCTCTCTCTCTCTCTCTCTCTCTCTCTCTCTCTCTCTCTCTCTCTCTCTCTCTCTCTCTCTCTCTCTCTCCCACCCACCTCCTCCTTGTTTTAATCGAGTGATCAGAGCTTACAAGTGCGCTGAAGGACGACAG
>JAMYXO010003843.1:2500-10000 GCA_033310375.1 Conus canariensis | reverse complement strand
ACAGACACACAAAGGAGATGGTTTTAAAAACCTGCCAAACCAACAATCCACCCGTATTCTGTGCAATAAATTTCGATTGGGAATAGAACCTGGCGGACTTATACAATGACTGCCGGGGGCAGAAAGATCCCATCTGTTCTTCTGAATGGCAGCTTCAATGTACTGTGTTCTTCTCTGGTCCCAGAGTGCTTTTGTCAGAATATTGTTTATTTCAAGAACCGAATAAGGAATATCACATAAAACTGTATTCGATTTGCACATTGAAGCCTCTTTTGCACAGGTATCAGCCAGTTCATTCCCTCGAAGATCGCAGTGACCGGGTACCCATAATAATGTTATTTTGGAACCTCGCATCATTAACTGGTGAATTGAAAATAAAATTTCACTGACGAGATCAGGACGACTTGATGTATTTTGAAGGTGTAAAGCCGTTAAAGCAGACTTGGAATCTGACAAAATCAGTATTCTTTCTGGTAAGACTTGCACATCAAGAATGAAATTAATAGCTTTCATAAGAGCAAATAACTCAGCAGTGAAAATAGAACAACCTTTGGTAATATGAAATCTTTTTTCAATGTTAAGGGAAGGTATCACGAAAGCAGCACCAACCTCAGAAGTACACGAAACTGAACCATCAGTGAAAATATGCAGATAAGATTCATATTCAGTGTAAATCAATTCTTTAACAAGAGAAGCAAGCAAAAGTGGATTCTCATTTTTAGTAATATTACCATAGGAATAGAAAAAATCTGCTTGCTTCATCAACCAAAGGGGAATGGGTATTTGGTCATTTTAACAATGTTGTCAAGCGAAAAGTTGCATGCATGTAAAAGAGGAGATACATAATCAGACAATGAAGTATATGCTTTTTTATTCCGTATCTCTCTAGAAACGTAGGTGCTTTCATCAAGTTCAGAAGTAACTGAGTTAGGGACTGTTCTTGCTCGTGCTGAGTAGCTACAAGCACAGAGCATCCTATGTTCATTTAAAGGCAAAACTCCTGCCTCTCTGTAAGTCATATCAATTGATGCCCATCTTGGAAGCCCCAAAGCAATTTTAAGTGCTAAGGAATCAATACTAGTTAACTTATGTAAATCTGTCTTTGGTGCAGTGAAAAATACTTCTTGACCATAACTTACAATCGAACGAACTGTCCCTAAGGCGACATGGATAAGATTAGATCCATAATTTATTAGAGGGATTCCAGTTAGGACTCGCAGTAACGCAATTTTCTTTCTTGCCTTTTCCACGAGATGATTTATATGTTTACACCAAAATAATTTATAGTGAAAAATAACTGGCTCCCCACTTTGCCTTAAACATGTGGCTACTAAAAATAAAAGGAAAAGATGCTCCCAGGATTCACCGAAAGGGGGAGAGAATGATGAATCCATCGGTGCTCAACCAATCATGACTGCAAATCCCAAACGGACTATGAACATGGACCAAATGGAATATCCATGTGTCTGTGGAAAGCGTTTCGCTACCACCCGTGGCATGAAGATCCACAGAACAAAGATGGGATGTGTGAAGACTCATCTGAATGAGCAGCAGCGCACTGCATCTGCAGATAAGACGTCGGAAGACCAAGGCCAGGATTTAAACCACAGTGCCAAGGACATCCACGCTGTTGGTTCGGATGAGGAATTTGCACAGGCCCTCGATGCCAGGCGCCTGAAACTCAACCTGCCACGAGCAAACGAAACTGAAGATTGGGAGAAACTGGATGCAAAAATCGTCCAAAGACTCGATGCACTGATAGGGAAAAGCACCCTGGAACACAAACTAGCCACATATGGGGACATTGTGTATGCCACATGTAGAGACGCCTATGGAGCAAAACTACCCAAAGAGAAAACACCTCCAAAGAAATCCAGACGCCAAGAAAAGATGGACAAGATCAGGGTCCAAAAGAAAAACCTCAAGATGCAAATGAAGACCGCACTGCCAGCTGAAAAACAAGGCTTGGAAAAACTGTGGAAAGACCTGAAAGAAAAACACAGTGCCCTCAGCAAAGCGGAATCTGTGAGGAAGAGGAAGAGCAAAAAGAAGAAGACACAAGAGCGCTTCTTCAGAGACCCCTTCCAGTTTGCCAGAACACTGTTTGAGCAGCCAAAATCTGGGACCCTAAGTGTGGACAAAGGAGTTCTTGAGCAGCATCTGAGGAAAACATACTCTGACCCACAGAGCAAAGCACCACTCGACATTCAAGGTCTGGTGTGGCCAACCAACCCTGAGGAACAGTTCAATGGCAAGCCTCCAACGTTGGCGGAAATCAAGAAGGTGGTCGACAAAGCCAGAGCCAAATCATCACCAGGGCCAAACGGAATACCTTACCAGCTTTACAAGAAATGTCCCAAGGTGCTGGAGTGGCTCCACAGGCTGCTGCGATCGGCTTGGAGAAACCAGAAGATCAGCGGCCAGTGGATGACGGCAGATGGTGTGTACATCCCCAAAGAGCAAAACTCAAGTGACATTAGCCAGTTCAGGCCAATATCACTACTGAACGTCGAAGGGAAAATCTTCTTCTCTGTCATGGCAGCAAGGCTGACCAAGTACCTGATGGAAAACAAGTACTTGGATGTGTCAGTCCAGAAAGGTGGCATCCCAGGCGTGGCGGCTGTGTAGAACACGCCACAATGATCTGGGACGCAATCCAAAAAGCAAAAACAGAAAAGAGAGACCTGGACGTAGTGTGGCTTGATCTGGCAAACGCATATGGATCTGTGCCCCATGAGATGATACAGTTGGCTCTTGAGATGTACCATGTGCCAAAGAACATCGCGACATGCTCAAGAAGTACTTCAATGGCTTCTCAATGCGGTTCTCTACCAAGGAGTACACAACAGACTGGATCAACTTGGAAGTGGGTATTGCAATGGGCTGTGCAATTTCCCCAATACTGTTCGTGCTGGCAATGGAACTCATCTTGAAAGCAGCAACAAACAACGCGAGACAAACAGACCTTGGCGATGGATACAAGATGCCTCCTCTCAAGGCCTTCATGGATGACACTACAGTGATTTCATCCAGAGAAGACGAGACACGTCATGTGCTGGAGAGGCTGGACGACATAGTTGCCTCATCCAGAATGAAGTTCAAGCCAAAGAAATCACGGAGTCTCTCACTGAGGAAAGGAAAAGTGGCCGGATCTGTGGTCTTCAGTGTTGCCAACCAGGCCATTCCAACAGTCACAGAAGAACCAGTCAAGAGCCTTGGAAGATGGTATGATGATACGCTGAAAGACACACAAAGAGCAAAAGAAACCAAGCAGATGGCGGAGGAAGGCTTGGAGACCATTGACCAGTGTGGGCTCCCTGGCAAATACAAGGTCTGGTGTCTGCAGTTCATGCTGATACCAAAGCTGCTATGGCCTCTGATGATATACGACATCTGCACCAGCATAGTGGAGGCAATGGAAGCCAAAATCAACAAGTTCACAAGGAAATGGCTTGGTGTCCCACCCTGTCTGACTGAAAATAGCGCTGTACTGTCGCCAAGCAAAGCTGAAACTACCCCTGAAATCCATCCTGGAGGAATACAAAGCAGGGAAGATCAGACTTCAAAGCATGCTGGAGGACTCAGGAGACAAGGTGGTAGAAGCAATTAAGCCCCAGCTGAAGACAGGCAGAAAATGGAAAGTTCAAGAGGCGATGGATTCTGCAAAAGAAAGTCTCAAGATCAGAGAAATAACAGGACACACACAGACCAACAGACAGGGACTGGGGGTGACCAAAACTGAATGGTGGTCAAAGGCCAAAGGAAAAGCCAAAAGAGACATGATGATTCAGGAGATGAGAAAAGAAGAAGACCAAAAAAGACTCCAAAAAGCAGTCCAGCAGAGCCAGCAAGGGCAATGGACAACGTGGGAGAATGCACTCCAAAGAAGTCTCACTTGGAATGACATTTGGCACATGGCCCCTCTCAGGATCAGCTTCATTCTCAGATCTGCATATGACCTTCTGCCCTCAAATGCAAACCTGGTGAAGTGGGGGAAAACAGACGATCCTGCATGCCCCCTCTGCCATGAAAAACAAACAGTGGAGCATGTCCTAAGCTCATGTAAAGTAGCCCTGGCTCAAGGAAGGTACACATGGAGGCACAACCAAGTGCTCAAAGAAATTGTACAAGTAGTCTGGGCTAGTACCAACACCACAAAAGGGAAAATCAGGACTCCAAAAGCACCCGCAACATTCTTCACGGCAGGAGGGCAGCAAAATCATGGCCAAGAACAACAGTGCCACTCGAAACATGCAGGCAGAGTCTGCTGGACGGGGCAGATGACTGGGAGTGCACTGCAGACCTCCCAGAATGGAAGAGTCACCCAGAGATCATCAGCAAGAGTGGCATGAGACCAGACATAGTAGTCCACTCTAAGTCAACCAAGCAGCTGATCATGATCGAGCTCACGGTGCCATATGAGAACAGAATGGAGGCAGCTCAAATCTACAAGACTGAAAAGTATGCTGATCTGGCAAACAGCCTGAGGAGAGAAGGCTATCAGGTCAAAGTCCTCACTGCAGAAATTGGAGCTAGGGGGTTTGTAGGAACGTCTGCATACAGCCTCATGAAACAGCTCTCAGTTGCAGGGAAGGAAAAAACCAGAGCCCTGAAAGCAATGGCAGAAGCGGCAGAGAGGTGTTCAAGCTGGATCTGGTCAAGGAGGAACAAAAGTGAACTTCATATGGCTTAATTTCCCTACAAATATCAGGTGTCCCTGTGGCTCAGTGGTTAAAGCGCGAGTCATTAAGTGGAAAATGAGCATGTCCAGAGGGTCATGGGTTCGAATCCCAGCCATGGCTCGTCCCAAGATGGGAAAAAAAGGGGCAGCAGAGGGACATCCGGAGTCATGAACCGGGTGTGGCCCAACCCCCCTAGAGTGTCAGGAGATAAGGGCCGAAACACTTGCTTGAAGGGGGCTTCTCTTCTGAGGACTCTCTGCTTCCACGCTCTCCACGAGTTTCTTTCTACTAACGCCTAGAAATTTTACTTGCTTACTTGGGAAAATGAAAGAATCACCTATTTGTACTTTTACAGCGTCCCTACCTTCAAAATCGATATTTTTCTTTGTAAATATAATAAAAACCGATTTGTCCGTTGATAAGTTAAAACCGTTTGAATTCAAATAATTAACAAGTTTACTGACCGCAAATTGAAACTGTTCAACAATTTTATTACGCTTGATTTTGTTTTTTGTAAAATTACAATTTACATTTTTCCACATTGCAATATCATCTGCATAAGCAGCTAAAGTTGCCCCTTTCGTGTCAATCTGATTAAGATCATAAAGCATCAATGAGAAGAGGATTGGAGAAATGACACTTCCTTGAGGGACACCCATGTTAACATATCTTGTACTTGACAGCACACCATTTAGTTTTACTTGTAGCGTTCTTCCAGAAAAAAAATGATTGTAAAAAACATGTGGAAACGACCTTTAATCCCAATTTCATGAGCCTTGGACAATAATTTAAAATGCCAAACAGAATCGTACGCTCTATGAATATCAAAAAACGTAGCTAAAGTAGAGTGTCGCTTAGCCAAGGCTTTTTTGACGTGTGAAGCTAAAAGACTAACATGATCAGTGACACCCCTCCCTTTTCTGAAACCAGCTTGAAATATTGGCAAAATCCCATTCTTTTCAAGGAAATGTTCTAATCTGAATTTCATTATCCTCTCAAAAAGTTTTCCAATGTGAGGAGTCAAAGAAATGGGTCGAAAATTAGAAGATTTCTTTTTGATTTTCCTTGTTTATGGATAGGTACAACTGTTGCTTTCTTCCAAGCCATTGGCAGCTTTCCAGAATTCCAGCATAATTGGAAGAACTCTAATAATTTTTTCAAAAAGCATTGTGGAAAATGCTTTATCATGTTGTAAGAAATGGGATCAAATCCTGTCGCAATTTTACCAGATTTTAGACGGCGAAGTGAGTACAGAAGCTCCTCCATTGTTAGATTTTTATTAATATATAACGTGTTGTCATTGTCATGTGGTTCAATGTTTCTCCCTTCGTTTTCAATAGTTCTTCTTCGTTCTTGCTCTTCTTTAGGCAGATGTTCAGTCTGACTCATTGCTGCGAAAGTGTCAGCAAATAATTCAACTTTCTCCTCGTTTGTTTTATAGATTTTATCGTTTTCAATCAAAACAGGATCTGGGAGATGAAAAGAACCTTTAGATTTTCTAATTTCTTTCCAAAGTAAAGCGCTATCGTTTGGGTGTTTGGAACAGTTGATGACTAAGTTTTTGTAATATTGCTGCTTTGTAAAAAGCAACAACTTTGTTACTATTGGTGTTAGCTTTTTTGTATTCAGCGTGTAACTGTTCCACTCTACTTTTAGGCTGCGTATGACGGCTTATCATCCAGCTTTTGAAGGCCTTAGTTTTCGCACCCACGGCGACTTCACACGCGATATTCCACCAAGGGTTTGACGCTTTCTTTGGATGATTCTTTAATTTGACTTTTGGGATTGCAGAATCTGCAGCCTTAAGTATAAGTTTTCTTAATTCATAATAACAATTTTCCAAACCTTCCTCTAACACTGTATTTTGATTGAAATTTAGAAAAGACGAACCTGCTGTCAAAATGTGATTGAAAAACGCCCAATTAGCCTTATCTTCATTATATTTAGTGCATTCAGAATTGTAGATACACACACACACACACACACACACACACACACATACATGCAGTACGTATGTTGGACAATTCAGTGGTAGGGGAAAACAAATGCATGCGTGCGTATGTGCATGCGTGGATGTGTGTGTGTGTGTCTGTGTGCGTGTATGTTTGCACCGGTTGTTCTCGGACAACACGCCCTATTTCTTGACATGGAGACCTGCAGATCAAAACAAACAAAACCAAACCTGAAGTTTGGGGAAAAATACTAAACAAACAAACAAACAAACAAACAAAGATTATATACGAGATATGCACAAAAATTATTTTACTACTTTAAATGAGGAAGTAACACTCTTTTTACGATAATTACACGTAAAAACCAATTGAAGTGGCGAAATAGATCAGAACACTCACTCTGGGTGGTCCAGAGCCAGATTGACGTCAACGTTGCGACGTCACCAAAGTAAGCAGAAGACCAGAGGTGAAATTCTGGAATGTTGTCACACAGAGCGCAACGCGGAAATACCGTATACCAAGAATTTCCCGGAGCAAGATTAAATGGGCTGGCTCTGAAACTGATTGTAATGATTGTGTTCACTGAGTTGATTCCAGTGTTTGTTTCACTGATTACTACAGCAAAAACACCAAGAAAAGGACAAGAAGAAAAAGAAGAAGAACAACAACAGCAACAACAACAACAACCACAACAACAACAAAGTCGACGACGACGACGACAACAGCAGCAGCAGCTGCAGTAGCAGCAGCAGCAGCAACAAACAATAACAACAACAACAGCAACCACAGAACAGGAAACTGTGCTCGCTCAGTAAATGTTTTTCTTCTATATTTGTTAAAAAAAAGATTATTAACTACAACATTAA
>JAMYXO010003842.1:10000-18944 GCA_033310375.1 Conus canariensis | reverse complement strand
CTTAAAATACAAGAAAACAAAACAAAGCACACACAAAAAATCAAAAAGCCTCCCACATACACAAAAATCTCACTGATGGTGTATGTGAAAACCAGCCTTCCGCCAGAAGGACGAATCCACCCCGCCCCCTCCCCAGAGAGAGAGAGAGAGAGAGAGAGAGAGAGAGAGAGAGAGGGTACCTGTTGTTAAGAACAATGTTGGGCAACCAAATCAGGTCACAGGGCACTTCAAGCACGGTGATGTTGGCATAGGCCTTGCACGGAGTCTTGTCCTTGGGCCTTGGCCTATCTGGATGAGTTGGATCCAACCATTCCTGTTATTAACACTGTGAGCACAAGACCGTGAGTGAGTGTAACTGTGATGGACCGTTGTTTTGTCCGATCACCGTTCTTACAATAACTGCGCTAGAAAAATCGATTGGTTAGATTGATTAACTAGTGTTCACCTGTACACCGTATAAGCCGAGTGAGTGTGGTTAGCCAACCAGTCTCAGAAGAAATTCCGGCTAGTTCGCCTACCGGTCCAGCCGACGAGGGACTCAGTTCAGTTGTTGCGACAGCCAGGTAGGTTGAGTCAGTTAACAAATTGAGAGTCTAAATCGAAATCGTTTCACCTCACGGTTAGGCGTTTGTAACTTCTTCAGCGCCAGTGAAGGTTTTTGTGCTTCAAAAAGGAAAGAGATAAACCGTTCATGGCTTTGCTATGTTTTTAATTTGCTACGGTTTAGAAGTAAATTATTGTTTAACCTCCATCGGATAGAAAGAAGAGGAAGCATGCTGTGATCGAAATAGGACATGGCTTATGTTTTATTATTGTTTCAAAAAGGGAAGAAAAAAAAGAAAGTTGTTGTTTATTCTTTGGTAAAGGGTTACGATGGTGAGCTCTGGAGGTGAGCAATGGAAACTGTCGTGTGTTTATGGTGTTCCTGAATTTATTTGAATTATAATGTGGGATGCCAAAGGGAAATCCTTCTGGATTCCGATGCGAGGAGCTAAATGGAAACCTTTCTCATATGTATGTATTGCTGGTGGATACCAGTGATGAATAACCTTTTCTCTTATGTATTTATTGCTGATGGATAGGAATGTATGGAAATCCTTACAACAGTTAAATTGTTTTGATAGATGCTTTCTTATGATAAATGAGAATGTATGTAAAGCATGTTGAGAGTTATCTAAAGCCAGCTTGTGCTATGTTATGTTAGGTGATGTATAGTGAACATCTACCTGGTGTTAAACAAGAATGCGTAAAGATTGTGTCATGTATGTGAGATGGATATTGATAATGGGGAATAGTTGCTTTTGATGAAAATGAAAAAAAAATGAATGAAACCGTTTTCTCTTGAGAGGTAGTGATCTTGTAAAATGTTAAAACATTATGTTATGACCTTGTGAAATGAGCAAAACTTTTTGTCATGAATGAGATGAGCGAAGGAAATGATACACTAATCACACTTTCGCTCATTGTTAAGGTCTGTGTGGAAATCTTTGGTTATACTATCGCTCATTACGAAAAGGTCTATATGGTAGTCTTTCCTCGCTAACGCGAAGGTTATGATTTTTGAAGAAAGGTGACGTCTCATCGTGTTGAACTTTTGAGATAGTAATTTTGAAAAAAAGTAAAGTGTCTCTTTTTATGAAAACCTTGTCGATTTTGGCTGTAGATAAAGCGCTCTATTTACGATAAAAATAGGAAGCCACTATTAACTGTGAGTGTGATTAAAAGACTATGGATAGTAGGCTGGATAGTCAAAGAAGTTTTCTCAGTTCCCCCAGGTTGAGTGTGTCCCTGGTGTATTTGGGAACTGGTTGTCCCTACCTCAGGTCTGGGGCCTGTTGTGTGTCCCCATTCTCCACCGTGCTAGATGTGCGAGAGGCTGGTGCATGCCAGCATCGACCCGACAAGCCAGCTGAGCCAGCACCTCTGCGAGCGAAGTGGTCGCCTCGGGTTCGACACCCTAAGTCCTGTTCGCCAGCTGTACCCTGCGCTGGTCCTGCCTAGGCAGAACCACCGTCTGTGTTGACAACGACCTGCAGCATCAGCGTCGTTCTTGTGTATTGTGAGACCCTTGTTGCTGTGTAGTAACAGAGCCACAGCTCTAGGAAGTGGAGGCTGGTGCCTCAAAAATACCAGGGTGCTACTTCAGTGTGATCTGGCTAATTCATAGTTTTTTTTTGTTTTTTTTAATGTAGGAAGTGGTTACTTCCTTGTGGACAGAGACGTCACTGCATCGTTCAGTTGTCACTCGCTACCCCTACTGACAGTCGCAGTGTCGTCGCGTCGACTTTGTTCGTAATCTGCGTCTACCCCTACTTAAAGACTGCACTCCCCTTAGGCCAGACAGTGCCTGAGACAGACAGCTACAGTGTGCGACACACACACACACACACACACACACACACACACATATATATATATATATATATATATATATATGTATGTATGTGTGTGTGTGTGTGTGTGTGTGTGTGTGTGTGTGTGTGTGTGTGTATTCGATTATAAACAAAGCTTGCTCACATGTCTTAGATTGAAGAAAAAGGGGGAGATAAGCATTCATATTTGCAGTGGTAGGTAATTGTAACAGTATGGCTTAAGTGGGTGAATGGGGAATAATAAATGCTTCTCAAAATGAGCCTTCAGCAAATTTATAGTCTCCAAGGGGGAGACAATCTCCAATAGGGAAGAAACTCACTAACATATAACTCCTGGTCACACACCGGCATTTCGAAACCTGATTGTTTCTCCTTAGTGACCGCGGAAAGTGGTAATTTGACTTCTCTGTCTTTTCGGTTTTAAGAAGAATGCTATCCCAGGAAAAGACTGGTGTGCAATACCGTAGTATGTTTGTTGAGTTTTCAAAAAACCAACCAAAGGTACAACCTAAGAAAGAAAAGAAAATCATGAAAGAGCAAAGCAAGCTACATTTTCATGTGAAAAGTAGAACATATAAAAAGATAACCTCTTAAGACACAAGTGCTGAGGGCCAGCTCTTGGAATGAATCCGCAAGGGACTAAATTACAATAAACTAATAAATTCCAAGGATAAGTACCGAGCACCATTCCAGCAACTTACAGAGCAGCTTGGTGTTGCAATGACTGCAAGAAATATTGAATTATAAACAAAGCTTGCTCCCATGTCTTAGATGTAAGAAATAGGGGGAGATAAGCATTCATATCTGCAGTGGTAGATAATTGTAGCAGTATGTGCTTGAGTGTGTGAATGGGGAATAATAAATGCTTCTCAAAATGAGCCTTCAGCAAGTTTATAGTCTCCAAGGGGGAGACAATCTCCAATGGGGAAGAAACTCACTAACATATAACTCCTGGTCACACACCGGTATTTCGAAACCTGATTGTTTCTCCTCGGTGAATGCAGAAAGTGGTAACTTGACTTCTCTGCCTTTTCGGTTTTAAGAAGAATGCTATCCCAGAAAAAGGCTGGTGTGCAATACCGTAGTATGTTTGATGAGTTTTCAAAAACCAACCACAGGTGCCACCTAAGAAGCAAAAGAAAATCATGAAAGAGCTAAGCAGGCTACATTTTCTTGTGAAAAGTAGAAAATATAAAAAGATAACCTCTTAAGACACAAGTGCTGAGGGCCAGTTCTTGGAATGAATCCGCAAGGGACTAAATTACAATAAACTAATAAATTCCAAGGATAAGTACCGAGCACCATTCCAGCAACTTACAGAGCAGCTTGGTGTTGCAATGACTGCAAAAAATATTCAGTTATAAACAACGCTTGCTTCTATGTCTTAGATTGAAAAAACAGGGGGAGATAAGCATTCATACCTGCAGTGATAGATAATTGTAACAGTATGTGCTTGAGTGGGTGAATGGGGAATAATAAATGCTTCTCAAAATGAGCCTTCAGCAAGTTTATAGTCTCCAAGGGGGAGACAATCTCCAATGGGGAAGAAACTCACTAACATATAACTCCTGGTCACACACCGGTATTTCGAAACCTGATTGTTTCTCCTCAGTGACCGCAGAAAGTGGTAACTTGACTTCTCTGCCTTTTCGGTTTTAAGAAGAATGCTATCCCAGAAAAAGGCTGGTGTGCAATACTGTAGTATGTTTGTTGAGTTTTCAAAAAACCAACCACATGTGCCACCTAAGAAGCAAAAGAAAATCATGAAAGAGCAAAGCAAGCTACATTTTCATGTGAAAAGTAGAACATAAAAAAGATAACCTCTTAAGACACAAGTGCTGAGGGCCAGTTCTTGGAATGAATCCGCAAGGGACTAAATTACAATAAACTAATAAATTCCAAGGACAAGTACCGAGCACCATTCCAGCAACGTACAGAGCAGCTTGGTGTTGCAATGACTGCAAAAATATTCAATTATAAACAAAGCTTGCTCTTATGTCTTAGATGGAAGAAATAGGGGGAGATGAATGCTTATCACCCCCACCACTGCAGATATGAATGCTTATCTCCCCTTATTTCTTCAATTTAAGACATAAGATCAAGCTTCGTTTATAATTGAATATTGTTTTCAGTCATTGCAACACCAAGCTGCTCTGTAAATTGCTGGAACGGTGCTCGGTTACTTATCCTTGGAATTTATTAGTCTATTATATATATATATATATATATATATATATATATATATGTATATATATATATATATATATATAGTTGGGGTGTGCTCCAATATGTGCTATTCATGTTTATTGATGATAATGTTTTGTATGTGTTAGATGGCCCAGGCGGCATAGAAAAAATAAGAAAAGAATTGCGGTTGTGTTGCCTGGCCGTCTATGTGCGGTTGAGTGGGTGTGTGTGGTAGGAAAGCACGAGCACGCATCCATATTTCTGGGAGAGTCAGACATACAGACACACACGCACCAGGCACTCATCCGTAACAGTAACGTTCGGCCGCTAGACAACATGAACCAGAGCGCGTTGTGCTATTTGATCTGTGCGCTGGCTGCTCAAAGGGGGTGGGGAGGGGGTGGGGTTGGGGGAGTGCGGGGTGGTAGTGGGGGTGGGGGGACGAATAGCAAATAAAGCCAAATAAGGTTTACCAGCACTGGAACATCAGCCGAACGCCCATGTCCTGGAAAATCCGTGAAATCCATACACGTTGTGTCCATTTTGTTTTCAGATCCGATCCTGACAGAATGTAATGGACATATGACATAGAAATGCCAATGATGAAGATTAAAATGGTGATGTGCCCCTAGTTACCCCAAATGTCCGAATGTCGCCCACAATCCTAGCCAATGGTCGGGTTGTTCTGTCAGCTGGTTTTCAGATATGGATTAGGGAGTGGAGGGACAGAGACAGGGTGAGGGGGTTTTCAGATATGGATTAGGGAGTGGAGGGACAGAGACAGGGTGAGGGGGTTTTCAGATATGGATTAGGGAGTGGAGGGACAGAGACAGGGTGAGGGGGTTTTCAGATATGGATTAGGGAGTGGAGGGACAGAGACAGGGTGAGGGGGTTTCAGATATGGATTAGGGAGTGGAGGGACAGAGACAGGGTGAGGGGTGGGAGAAGGAGGGAAGTGGAGGAGGGGGGAAGAATACAGAATCAGAGAAATGTATACACGCATAATTGGTATGCAAGCATCGGTGCGTACGAACGGATGTGTTCGTGGTGTGTGTGTGTGTGTGTGTGTGTGTGTGTGTGTGTGTGTGTGTGTGTGTGTGTGTGTGTGCGCGCGCGCGCGCGCGCGCGCGCGCGTGTGTGTACGTGTGTGCTCGCGTGTGCGTGCGTGCGTGCGTGCGTGCGTGTGTGTGTGTGTGTGTTGTGTGTGTGTGTGTGTGTGTGTGTGTGTGTGTGTGATTCATTTAACGTCTTTCCACTAATCGTGATATTAGACGATAAAAAAAAAGAAAAAAAAAGAAAAGGAGTGTTTAAGAGAAGCTGACTAGTGCATGACTGAAAGTTATAGAGTTCCAAGTATGCATGCATGTATGTGTGAAAGTGTGTACACATATGGTGCTTAGACGGTTATTTAAAATATATCTGATTAAAGAAATAGGTATATAACTACACTATTAGAAATAATAAACAAAACAGAAAAAAAAAACATATATATAACAACAACAAAATCAGTGAACACCCCCACCCCACCCCACCCGCCCCCTTCCTTTCCTTCCCTCTCTATCCTCTCCCCATCCCTCCCTCCCCACTCCATCACTTTTATATTTAAAAAAAAATTCAGATACTGTAGCGACCAACTGGATTGATATCTAAACTTAAAAAAAGAATCTTAGGTTAAAGCTGGTGAATTGAATATAATGTGCGAGTTATTTTGCAACAAAACTGGAATAAAAGTATTTACAAGTTCTTACGTGTGTGCTTATGCTTGTGCACGCACACGTATGTGTGCGTGTGCGTGTGCGCGTGTGTGTATACATATGCAAGTGTGTTTGAGTATGTGTGTGTGCATATGTGTGTGCTTATATGAGTGCTTATATGAATAATAATGGTAATTACAAAGCACTTAAAATTTTCAAAAAAGTTTCAAAGGAAAAAAAAAACAAACAAAACTAATCAATTTAACAATCATCAAGGCACAGAACCGTAACCTTTCTCCGTCCTTGTCACTTTTAAGCTTTGTACATTATTCCATCTTCCCTCCCCACACTTATGCCCGCCCCACATACAACAAAAAAGGAACCTATAAATACTTCCCCAATGGAGTGCGCTCTAAGCATACAAAAAACTCATATGTTAGAGCTGGTGACTCAAAGATGGCCTGTGCACTATTTTGTCTCAATACTGGAATTATTTTTTTCATGTCTTGACATGTAACAATATGTTCACGTGTTATTTTCTTTTTACATAAACACACTATGTTTTTAACATATTTTGTTTTAAAAGCATCAAGTTTCCACCTATACATCAACGAAAGTATATTTTTATTTAAACTAAAGTTATGTTGAATGATTTTAATATCAAAAGTATCAAACTGATTTTGATTGACATGTTCTATCATTCTATCTTTGAAAGTTTTCAAAATATGTGTTTTAACTAGATTGCACTGCTCATGTACCGATAAGGCTAGTTTAAGATACTCAGAACCAGAGATATGTTTTGCTCCACATTTAGCTGCCCTATCTACTTTATCGTTATAATAAAAGGAACAGTGTGAAGGAATCCAACAAAAGAATAACTGGGTGCCTCCTTCAATAAGCATGTGGATCAAACAGCTTACCTCAATAATCATTTCAGGCCTAGTATGCAAATGAAAATCTTTTCGCGCCTGAAGGACTGATTTTGAATCTACACAAAACAGAGCTTGAAATATTGTTTGGGGGAAATTTAAAAGATAATTCAAAGCCATGAGTATTGCTGTTAATTCAGCTGTGAATATGGATATGTTACATCCAATGTAAAAAGATTTCTCCACCCTCAAGTCTGGGATTAAGAATGCACAACCCGTGTGCTTACCAATACATGAACCATCTGTGTATATTTTTAACTGGTTAGTGTATTTCTCGTCAATATGACACTTAGTATAACTTGTTAGCATATTGATATTTTCATCTTTTTTGATGTTGGTGTGATCAATATCAAAATGGGCTTTTTTAAGTTCCCAGGGTGGAATAGGACAAAAAGATGGTCTGGGAGAGAAAGCTTCCTTTTCCAAAGAAACCCCAGAATCTGAAAGTATTTTTGATGTATAAGTTGCTATAGTTATTTGAGAAGTTATAGACCTTGCTCTTTTCGGAAAATCAAAATCTGATCTCATTTTAATTTCTGATTTGATATGTGTTTTTCTAGCTGTACTTTTAATGACAAATTTACAACATGTTAAATCTCTATAATCATCTAGAGGAAGTACCTGGGCTTCATAATATGTACGTGACGATGATGTGTGCACAGGAAGTCCAAGGGCTAATTTCAATGCCTTACATTCAATACTTTGCAGTTTTTGTAATAGATATTTAGGCGCATTGAAGAATATTTCTTGGGCATAAGTTACTTTTGATCTCATTAAAGATTTACATAGAGTAATCAAAGTAGCTGGATCTTGCCCCCACTTTTCTTTAGAAATAATTTTCAGAAAGTTTAATGTTTTTCTCGCTTTTGTTAATAAATATTCCATATGAAAGTTCCATGATAAGTTAGATGTAAAATAAACTCCTAGAAATTTAATCTCTGTTACGTACTTAAGAGGAGTATCATCCAATGCGAAAACAGGCATACTTTCTGGGTTAAATCCACTGTTAAAAAGAATCATATTTGTTTTTTCGGTTGACAGACTTAGTCCATTTAGCTTCATATAATCCACCATCTTGTTTAGTTCTCCCTGATAGATCTTTTTGACGAATTTTATATCTCGTTGTGAAGTTTTCTTTTTTAACGTTACATCCATCCATATGCATATATCGTCTGCATATTGGACAAGAACAACATTTTTTGATAATTTGTTTGGCAGATCATACATTAATAACGAGAAGAGAAGTGGCGCTAATACTGATCCTTGAGGGATTCCCATTGAAAGTGTTCTACTTGTGGAATATGTTTTTCCTACTCTTGTTCTTATTACCCTATCCTTCAGAAAACATCTGACATAGTTGTATATATTTCCTGTCAAACCAATGTTTTTAAGTTTGTTCAATAGCTGTAAATGCCACACTTGATCGTAAGCCTTATTTATGTCGAAAAAGGTAGCAAGAACACATTTTCGTCTAGCAAACTGTTTCTTTATATTTGTTGATAATTTCACTAAAATTTCTGTAGTGGATCGACCTTTCTAGAAACCAGCTTGATTAATTGGTATGATGTTATATTTTTCGCAGTAATGTACAAGTCTATTCATAACAATTCTTTCTGAAAGTTTACATACATGTGAAGTTAATGCAATGGGTCTATAATTCTTAGGATCCTTTGTACATTTTCCTTGCTTATGAATTGGAACAACGATCGACTGTTTCCATATTTTTGGCATAACACCATTGCTCCAACATGTACTGAATAAT